>CM031710.1:13268396-13560896 GCA_018466805.1 Hippocampus abdominalis | reverse complement strand
CGCCGATGCAGCCTCGGCCTGCTGTAAGTGTGTCCTTCGCCAACGTCTGTTTGCTAGAGCGGGCGGGAGCTTTTTTTTTTTTTTCCTTTTTCGCGAGAGCCACGATCAGGTTAAAAAGTGCAAAAATAGCAGTTGTACGCCTGTGAGGGGCGGCGGTTTTAGTGGTTTTAAAATAAAATGTCCAAAATCCGATATTTGTTTCCAATGTTTTTTAGAAAACTTTTTTTTTTTCTCCCCAGCGTCAACCTGCCCAGAAATAATAAAGATGAATTCATTAAACTGACACAAAAAAAAGACTGTTTATCGTTGTCACAGGGTTCCCACGGGTCCTTAAAATTCATAAAAATCCATAAAAAAAGAAGTTGTAAAATGATGTTCTTAATTGTCCTTAATTTTCAGGGAAAGCTTCTAAAATCAATAACAATCCTTAAAAATGTATTTTTATTCGAAAATAAATTGAAGTTTGAAATATTCTAAATTAAAAAATTTTTTAGTGTACTTTATTTGAGAATGAATTCAGGTTGTTTTTTTTTTTTTCATTTTCCAACCTGTAATACAGGTTGGAAAATGAAAATTTGACATATTTGAATCCTGTGCTGAATTTAGAAAAAGTCCTTAAAAATGGCTAAATTAGCCCTCAAAAGTCCTTAAAATGGTCCATAAATAAAAAGCAAGTGGAAGAGTGGGAACACTGTGTCAAGTTATACACCAAAATGTTCAACCAAACCATATTATTCGGTCCAAAGTAAGTCCTCTATTTTAATGCTAACATGCAAAAGATGGTCGATGGGCTAATAGAAACGAGCATCGGCGTAACGGTAATCGTAAACCTTTCGAATGCCTGCTGCTTGGACCTACACCGAGCAGCGTCACATACAACCAGTTCAAACATCACTGCTGACCGGCAGTCATTTTCTCTGCTCCTTCGTAACGACGATGACCGAATCTCGGTTGGGGACCTTCTCTGCCTCTGCCTTCATCGTCTGCTCCCTGGCATGTCGCGGCACAAAGCGAAAATCGTTTGTAAAATCAACCACAAATAACCACGTCACTCTCCGTTCCTGTTTTGTCGTTATCGTCGCGTTTTTCTGTTGAGTTTTACGCACAAAATGTGGATTCCAAAGTGCTGCTCTTAAGTGGAGTTGAACCTCTGCAGTGAAATTACAGACTTATCACCAACTAACTTCTTTTGTTTGTCCCCTCCAATCAGTGGTTCCTCCGTGTCGACACTTTTTAGACTCTTTGTGCGGTCTTCTTGTCAGTTGGAGTCGAGAGCATTCTTGATCACGTATACAAGCGAGGCGGCTACAAATGCAAAAAGGAATCGACAACACGCCGCATCACGATCTGTTTTGTTTGGGGGGGGAAAGAGAGAGAGAGAGAGAAAAACAACAATTCCCCAGCCGTCGCTCCAATTTGCTTCACCCTAACTCGGGAGGGTTTATCTCAACTCATTAGAGCTCGGCGCGGAACTACAAACTCTTATGGGGCGCGGGGGGAAGTCGGGGTTGGGGGGGGGGGGGGTTCAATGGAGCAATCTTTCCGTGGGAGTGTACTTTGTACAAGTGTTGTTAGCAACGGATGGCAACAAGAGTGCCGGCGTTGGTACGCAGAAGCCAGATTGTTGACGGGTCTCCATGCCGTCATGCTGCGGCCCGATTATCCCGCGGTGGAACCGCGTGACCGATATCGGGGTTGAATTTGAGCATTTCTCCGTCTGCCAATCCGAGAGTCAGCAGCAAAGGGCCCCCGATGATCCTGGTGTTCTCTAAAAGATGATCTTGAGGCCCGATGATCCCGCGCCGTGGGGAGGGTGAGAAGAAGGCCAGGTTTCTTCGGTGTCTGTGAAAGATCCTCCTGAGTGTTATCGATGTGCTGCGTGGCCCATTTCGAAAAAAGCAAACCGCAAAAATTTCCCCCCCGAGTGGATCTATGATGCCTATCGTAACCCCGAATTGACTCTGAGGTGCTTGCGGATGAAGGAAAATGTTGGTTTCCAATTCATGTTCAGCGTTTTAACCCTACTAGCCCATTGTCACCGTCAAAAATTGCTCTAGAATCCTTACCTGTGAAAACCCCGATTTTGTCGTGTCTTTCCGCATGCGGAAGTTGGCAATACTCTTCTTAACAAAATGTCCTTGGAAAAGAGAAAACAAATTTACAAACCGCCCTTGGCTGCTGCTTTTTGCTTGCTGTTTGCTCTTCAATAAAGTACAGGAGGTTTCAGGGAGTAGAGCAGGTTGAAAAAAAAAAAAAAACACGAGTCAAGAGGTTAATTAAGAGCTTTTTCTTTGGTGCATATTTATGCAGAATGTGATTACATTTTCTCTCGGGAAATTAAGATGGAGTCGGGGTGTTGGGGCGGGGCATCTCTCACAATCAAAGCGGACACGCACAATACATCAAGGTATCGTCCTGGCTTTGTTGAGTCCACAAAAAAATACATTTGGCGCACAAAGCTTGGGGGGCACCTCCATGACCTGGATGACCGACAATCTCCAGAGAACTCGGAACTCAAATTTGGCTCGCAACACAAAGCAAAACATCAACCGCGCTGGTGACTTCAAAAACGCGTGACCCTTTTTTTTTGGGAGGGCGTCCGGGTAGAAGACTTTGAAGACGTGCCCAATTGCAGCTAACGGGGACGCTAGCTAGAAGGACTTCACAGCAGCTAGCGAACAAGCGATAAGGAGATCAAAACCGGCCCTTGAAGGTGCGATACTGTCGGAATATGCCCCCTAAATCTCATCTGTCGCTGAGTTATGTAAGCGAGGGGGGGGGGGGGGGAAATCCAAATGGACAGAAATAGAAAAAGCAGGAGAGCGCGTAGCTTGAAAATGACGCTAATTCACGCTTGGCATCATTAGTTTGTGGAAGTTTTAAGCGCAGGCGAGGAAGAAAACACTCCACACCTGTCAGAAACCACAATGAAGTGTCAAGCCCAGCCCTGGCGTTCATTCATCCCCCCCCACCCTCTCTGGCACCATCGTATTTACGTCAGCGATGCTATCTGACCAGCTTCCGTTTGGCTATTAGCCCCGTTTGGCTTTCTACATGACTGTGTGTGTGTGTCATAGGAAGTTGGCCCCTCCGGACTCCGATAAGAGATTTGGATGTGCGATGAAAGCCCTCCGTAGGCAACGCCCGGGAAGTTCTCAACATCCATATGGAAGCCGCCATTTTGTTTTGGGCAGTAGGACCGACGAAATATCGGCAAGAAAAACAAAAGAAAATTGGGAAATGTGTCTTGGCAGTTGTCATTTCTGGTCAAGCTGGATTTCCTGCTTGAGAGTCGACATCAGACACAAGTCGACCTCATGTCATTGACTATGTGTCATCGGGCGTCAGGAAGGCGCGTGAGCAAATCCTTTCCGGGCGGCTGCCGCCTTTCTCTTGCTTCCCAACATTTGACATGTGAGTGCAGGGAGGGGGAAACGTTCACCTGTTTTACCCCTCAGTGAACTCATCGTTGGCTTCTGGGCAAACGTAGGAAGTGCTCTGCGTGAAGGTCAGGAAGATGCTGGAGAGTGTCTGAAAGGGACTTTTGTAGTTTGAAAATGCGAGAGAGCCACAGAGGACAAGGGGGGGGGGGTCGGGGGAGGGGTGGGGGGGTTGAACCACTAAAAACTCCTTTCTCTTAGTTATGACTGACTCGGCTGAACCACTTTGACCGCACAAGGCTTTGCCTTCATAATTAGTGAAGGGGTTTAACATTTACAAATGTCGACCCTGACATTCTGAACAGATCAGGGTGTGTGTGTGGGGTTTGGGGGGGGGACATCCAAGATTCAGGCCTTAGACTTGAAGTGCAAGGAAAAGGAAAATGCTCCAATTAGTGCGATAATCAGGTCTTGTTTACTGTGCGCCGCTTGAACGTCTTCCATTGTCGGCAGCAAAATATTTTCGGAGCTCATTGCGACACGCCCCTCTCGACACAATTTTCAGGATGAAGCAGCCATCCAATAATCGGGCCTCGGATGACTGAAGTGCTTAAAAACTGTGTGCGAGGTTTCGCACACCCTGCAATCCTAATAAATTGGCATGGCATCCGAGCTGGGATTGATTGACCCGAATATTTGCAAATTCCCTTTCCCGCATCGGTGGCGTTCTACGCTCAGGACAGCCACGGGGAAATGCCATGAAAGTGTTGTTCAAGAGAATAAGAAAAGTAAGCTAAGATGGCCTCCAGTTCGCGCGCGAGTACAAACACTCGAGAAAACAAATGGATACTTTTCAGACCGAGTACCTTTCAGCCAGTCAGCGGTAATTAAAATTGCGCTCGTTTCCAACTCAAACGGAATCAAAGCTCACAAAGAGATGGCTGATTAAGTGCAAATATTTGTTCTCTTAAAGCTGTTCGGAGCGCGACGTGATTGCCATCCACTCAAGAATTGTCGTGTTTATTTTCTTTGCAGAGATCGAGGCCAAGGAGGCCTGCGATTGGCTACAAGCGGCCGGCTTTCCTCAGTACGCGCAGTTGTTCAAAGGTAAATAACCAGCCTCTATTTGTACCTTGAAGGACCATTGAGCCAAGCTCTGATTTCCAGCGAGGAGTCGATTGCAATCAAAGGCAAAATAGAGCCTTGATTATATTTTTGAAGTTGTTTGTTCAGAAACCAGATCATTATGTACAGCCACAAGTTGCCATTCGAGGCTTTGTCAAGGAAGACGAAGCCAGTGCCTATCTTGTGGGGGACAGGAAGGGGGGCTCCACAATGTCACTGTAATCCAAAACTGATCGACGAGCCTCTTGTTGTACTGCAGCATCGATTTCGGAGTATGTGCCAGTTTCAGAATACAAAGCGATTGTTTTGCAGTACGTCAAAGGCTTGCTGGCAGATCGTAAATGGGACAGGACCCAGTATTGAGCCTTGTGGAACACCCTTGGAACGTAGATGGGGAGCTTACCTAGAGTCTCACATTGCCGTCATTGGAATAGATCATTTTGAAACCAGCATCGATCGGTCCGAGTCAATCCCAAAAGTAAGCTTGATATGTCGGCATGTCAGACTGCAGGTTTCCCATCGACGTGGAGCTCGCCAAGAGGGATCACCACTTCCTGGATAAAGATGCTCTGGATTCCCTCAGCAGGTAACACTCGGGATGATGACATTGGGGAATTTTTGTTTGGTTTGTTTGTTTGTTTGTCTTGGTCTGTTGCTAACGGCCACGTCAGTCAGAGCCCGGCATTCACTTGCAAATGACATGCCACAAAGAAGGCAATCGAATGCCACTTTGGGAGTCCTTGAAACCACTTTGCAAGTCACCGTGGCTTTCCCTGCTCCGCTTTAATGAGATTTGGACAGCGGCTCACATTTGAGCTCTCTCTCTCTAGGCTCCAAAGTTGTGTTTTGGCGGGATGTCACGGTAGATTAAAAGTGCTCGAAAAGTCGTGATACACTGCCTGCTGGGAACTAAACAAGGCAGCTAATAGAAGTGAAACTCGCCAATAGAGGGCAAAGTCAGAACTGCTTCAAGTGTAAATGATACCGACTGGCGTCGACAGCGCAGTGGGCGGGAAGGAACAACATACACAATCTTTGTTACTCTCCTTGACAATTGTCGTTCCTTTCTGTATTCTGGAACGCATCTAAATAGCGAGAAATGAAGTGGCCGTAAGACTTGCTGTTAAGCAATGTCATTAAAGCCATTTCACTTTAACCCCCATGCAGTAATTATCCCAAAATTGGACATTTCGGACACTTTGACAGACAAAACAGTGAAAAATAACTCCACAAAGCGGAAATTTTGCATAGGATGTATATCTATGTCTTGGCCAATTCCCACTGAACATTTTGAGGGGTTGAAAGTGAAAAAAGTTGTTGCACATTGGAAGAGGGACATTTTTGGGACGTAATACCCTTCATGCAGCCGCTTAAAAATACTACATGAGGGTTATTAAATTGGCTTTTTTTTTTTCTTTTTGACTAACTTCTAACATCTTCGTCTTGCAGGCGACTGATCACGTTGAACAAATGTGCGGAGATGAGGCTGGACCTGCCCAAAGCGAAACATCAAGTGAGATGGGGGGGAGGATGCAGGAATGATTTTGCTTGTGTTGGATTTCGGCGTGTGTTGCAGATGATTATTGTACAATTGTGCTGTCGGCTTTCAGAGCGATGAAGACTTTCTCGAGGATGATTTCTGCGCCATCAGCCCCAGGTGGACGCACGACCGGCTGATGCGACGATGGCGGCGCCTGGACTCCTCGATGGAATTTCTCCACTCGTCTGATGCCTCAAGCTTCCCGCAGGACGTGTCTTGTGCGACCGCCGCGACGACCGCCACGATGTCTGCTCCATTCGCAGTTCGAGCAGCACAGAGAGCGAACGGCAAAACCGAAAGAGTCCAAAAGAGGCTAACAGAAGCGCCGCGGACGACCAGGCCACCAGCCGGAGCTCCTCGCGCTGCTCCTCCTCCAACAAGACCCCGTCCCTGGACATGTCGTTCAGCGGACCCCCGTCGCCCGGAGGCGGAAGTGGTGGAGGATCGTCCACCGCGAGTCTGGAAGTCTACATCATGGATAAACCACCGCGCAAAAAGGGGACCAGCCTTCTGAGGAAGATGGAGAAACTGAGATTGAGAGGAACCACTGGACTCCTCTCTGCACCCAGGAACCATGCAAATCTGGCTGCGGTAGCTCGAGGGTCTGCGGACGGAAGAGGCCCCTCGAGGTGAGCATTGTTGAATGGTGATCTCGCTAGAGTCATTGAGACAAGTGACGGTGGTGTTCCTCATGGCTCCTTTCTAGAGCTGCAGGTTTTTTTTGGGTTTTTTGCATTGCCACAGAATCAAACAAAAAAGCATTTCCAAGTTTAAAGTTTCCGCGACACTAATTGAAAGTTTTATTGACGTTTATACCCAGCTGTGCATCGTCTTCACCCTCGTCCCCTCACGCCATGAGCAGCAGCAGCAGTAATAGCCACTCGGAGAGCAGCAGCGTGGTCAGCACGCCCAGCCCGGTCACGCGTGTGCGGAGTAACTGCAAACGCACCGAAATGGGCGAAGGAGTGACCCGCAACAACCACCACACAGGCACCACGGTCAGTACAAAAAAAATGATAGTAGACGCCTGGAAACAAATGGAAATGATCCCATATTCCGTGCGGTGTCCCACAAGGATCGATTCTCAGACATCTGTTTGTTTCTTCTATCTTAAAAGAGACCTACGATGGCATTATTCACCCCTTTATTTACCCTCTCAGGACAACAAAGACCAACTCAACAACAACAACAACAACAACATGAACCACAACAGCCTGCTCTTCCACATCCCCAATGGCCACAAACCGGGCACCTTTCCGACCTCCCTGGCCCACAAGCACGCCTTCTTGTCCCCCATCATGGATCAATCCGCTGTCAACTGGAGGACGGGAAGCTTCCACGGTTACCAAGAACGACGCAGTTGCCGCCGGGGCACGTCGTCCCTCGACACCTCGCCAAGCCCACCGGATCATCGGCTGAGCGTCTACGACAACGTGCCGGACAACCAGCAGCTGTCTGAGAGCGAAGGTGGCAGCGGCGGGGGGAGTGTTAGCGACGCGGAGAGGGTGGGGGACGAGGTGGGTACCCGTGTCGCCATTTATGGTTTACGGTCTTGTTTTAATGTAACACAGGCGATGCGATGGATGTTTACATTTTGCGATTTTGATCGAATGTCAGGTGTCTCGACTGTTGGGGAGCGAGGACGTTTTCTCGGCTCTGGACACGGTTTTGGAAAGGATCAACGACCTGCAGCAACTGGTCTCCACCTGGGCCGAGAGTCTATCCGAAGACGACTGTCGGCGAGATTCCTCTTCCGCCTCTTCCTCGGCTTCCTCCTGCTCACCTGCCAGCGGCTCCTCCGCCACCTCCCCCTGCCCGTCCTCCCCGATCCACATCCACCTGGAGGTGCAGCATTCAGAGGAGGACGAGGAGGGCTTGGAGGAGGAGGAGAGCTGCTGCGAGAAGTCGTCGGTGAGCGAAGACGAGTCCAAAACCAGATCGCCGCAAGACCAGAGCAGGTGAGGAACCGGAAAAATCGGCATGGACAGTCTGGACCGTAATTACGAGTCTTCCAACAAGTGCTACTTGAAGCCACACGAACAGAGCAGCAACACGTCGAGAAAAAAGCATACTTTGTGCAGGCGTATCTCTTCTATTCTTCGATGAAAGGCATTTCTGGCACTTTGTCACATTTCCCAGCCGAGCGAGCCAGCAGCTGCACTGGTCCAGTGAGCAGAGCCTTCCCTCTTTGCCAGCCAGCCCGGGCGTGGAACACCAGTCCGCCTCCCAGTTCGCTCTCCTTCAGAAGCTGGCCCTGCTCAAACTCACCGCCCTGATGGACAAATACTCGCCGTCCAGCAAGCAAGGTTGGAGCTGGTAAGCGCTCGGCGGCGGCGGTTGAAATCCAAGCGCGTGGTGGATGATAAACAAAACATAAATATGTGGCGACACACAAGTGTGTGGGCAATAAGGGGGAACTATTTCAGGCTGCCTATTTGGAAAAGTCATCTATTATTCACGGCTCAGGTGCAGACTGGCTCGCCGGCTGTAAAATTACTCTTGAGTTGTTTCAAGGGGACAGTCGAGTGTGCGCTGTTCGGCAAGCGTTAGCGTACAAGGACTAAGTTACAGTGTGACGTTGGGGAAGTGGCAGTAAAACAGGCCAAAATAATTAACCATTGTTGCCGGCACTTTTTCCTCAAGTTTTCTATTGTATCGTCATGATAATTGGACCTTGCCGCTCAAATTAAGCCTGATTGCGGGGATGTGTGTGTACTGCGCACCACATAAGCGGCTGTGTCACAAGCGCCCAAAATGCTAAAATGGTCTTTTTAGGAATACAGCTGATTCTGGGTGGAGGCTCTTGATTCCGCTCAGCTTCCGAGAGGCGCTCTCGGATTCACAGGAAATGAAAAAGGGTCTGGAAGGCTTTCATGACGCCGTCGTGAAACAGGATGATGAGCGGAGCAAGAGAGTCCTTAGTGACACACACAAAAAAAAACGGTCCTGAAATGTCCCGGTCTTTGATCCTTTTCCGTGATTTCCTGAGCCTGAGCTTTTATTTTTTATTTTTTGGAGGCTGCACACATTCAACCATCAGGGACACACACGACCAATGTTCATTTGGCTCTTCCTTCAAAGGAAACACATTGGGCCATGCTGAGGATTGAGACAGTTTCCTGTGCGACCGCCCAAGCTGTTTCATGGGCTCCAAAATAAATTTGAAAAATGAAAAAAAAATCGGCAGTTCTCAGGATCACATCATGTGTCCTCACAGGAGCGTTCCCAAAGCCTTCCGCAGGACGAGCAAGATTGAAGAAATCATCATTTTTCGTAGCATGAACAAAATATTGAATTTTTACATGACTAAATTCAGAATTTGGCGTCCAAATTTTTGGTCCTTTTATATAAAAGTGAAATCGTAGTCATAACTGTGTGAATCTTGTCAGAATTTTTGGTGCAGAAATTCTGAATGGAAGGAGCAGCAAATTTGTCGTTTCTATGTAGAATCAAACCACTGAAAGCAAAAAAAAAAACAAGTAGAATTCTTCTGAATGAAGTTATCATTTTAGGGCACAAAATAGTTTTATACAAACCAAATTGTAATGCTGTGTTCTAAGTTGTTTTGTTCTATGACAACAAAGGAGCGTTCCCAAGACGATGGCGAGGAAGGCCAAGGCGTCGCCTGCCAAGGCCAGGCGGGTTTTCGGTGTTCCTCTGCTCGTCAACGTGCAGCAGACAGGAGAATCTCTCCCCCCGGCCATCCTCAAAGCGCTTGTTTACCTCAGGACGCAATGTTTGGACCAGGTGACTTTGCCTTCAAAATGCCGTTTTACATGTTGGATGCTAATAAGCGCCATCTCTGGGCAGAGGAGGCGCTTCGGTCTGTCTGGCAAGCTATCAAGTCAATAAGCTTTGTGCGTGATTCCAGGTGGGTCTTTTTCGGAAGTCGGGCTTGAAGTCTCGGATCCAGTACTTGCGTGAGATGCTGGAGTCCGACCCCGACGGCATCTCCTATGACGGGCAGTCGGCTTTCGACGTGGCCGACTTGGTCAAGCAGTACTTCCGGGACCTGCCCGAGCCCATCTTCACCTTCAGGCTCTGCGAGTCCTTCCTACACATCTACCAATGTCAGCATCATTTTACCTCGCTATTTTGTATTGCATTTTTGTCACAAGAATGGAAATGTACCAGCACAAAATCAAACTATTACAAAAAAAAGATTTCAAAAAAAAATTTGAATGAAGAAAGTAAATTAGGAGAACGTCCTTTACCAGAATTAAAAATACTTATGCCATTCCTGTTCTTTAATAGTATTGTATGAAGGCTGGACGCCCAAGCCAAATTTCACCTGAAAAAGTTGCCATTAAAAAAAAAAAAGAAGCCACAGTGGAGATTTATTCTTACCATCAGGGTTAGGTTAAGTTTTTACGCACTACTGTTTATATCTACAGTTTATCTAGCTATCTGTCTCTCTATGTAGCCAGCCAACTAGCTTGCTATTCGTCTCTGTCTAGCTAGCTAGCCAGCTGTCAGTCTGTCTAGCTAGCTAGCTAGCTGTCTGTCTGTCTGTCTAGCTAGCTAGCTGACAGACAGACAGACAGACAGACAGACAGACAGATAGCTGTCTAGCTAGCTAGCTGACAGACAATCTGTCTGTATCTAGCTAGCTAGCTGTCTAGCTAGCTAGCTGACAGACAATCTGTCTGTATCTAGCTAGCTAGCTATTTGTCTCTATCCATCTACACACACACACACACACACACACACACACACATACACATACATTTCCAATGTATGGCTGTACATTTTTGCCAAGGGTTCAAGTGCTGGAAGGAGAAGAAAAATTGATTTTTGAAAAAGGCTTGAATATGACCTCGGAGAAGTTGTGGTAAAACATTTATTGAACCGCATATCGCGGAGGCCGTAAAAGGATGAAGTCTAAATGTGAGGCGTGGGCCGGTGTCTGCAGATTTCCCCAAAGATCAACAGCTGCTGGCAGCCCAGGCGGCCATCTTGCTGCTGCCGGACGAGAACCGCGAGGCGCTGCGGACGTTGCTCTTCTTCCTCCGCGACGTAGTGGCCTGCGTGGACGACAATCACATGACGCCCACCAACATCGCCGTGTGCCTCGCGCCGTCGCTCTTCCACCTCAACGCCCTCAAGAGGGACGCCGGCGCCAACAGGTCACCTGGGAGACATATGTTGTTGTTGTTGTTGTTGTTGTTGTCCAATCAAATGTTAGGTTTTGTGTCTAAGAAGTTTGCAAAAGATTATAATGGAAGTTAAACGTCATTCCAGGAAATAGGAGTCCATACTGGAATAGTATGAGAATCGTGGTAGAGTAAATGAGGAAAAAGCCTTCACTTCAGGATCAAGATATTAATTAAATAATAGTCATGCCATAAAAGTTGTCAAGGTAAATATTCGAAGGGAATGAAACTTGTAGTAAGTAAGAGGTTTTTTTCAGTCCTTATTTTACATGTAGCTCATTAGAACTTTACAATTAAACCTAATACAAAGAGAAAGGGAGGTCCTCATATCAAAATTGAAAAGCTGGAACTTTGATGATCAGCATTTGTTATTTTTGAGAATAAAATCTCAATTCTATCCCGAACGAACATTACATTTTACCCGAGTAAAGTAAAATTCAGTGAAGAGAGAAGAAAATGTGCGTCCCTGACAATTTTCCCCGCCGTGTCGTTACTCCAGATCGAGTCACAGGAAGTACAGCCTGGGCCGCCCGGACCAGCGTGACCTGAGCGAGAACCTGGCCGCCACGCAGGGCCTGGCCGACATGATCAGCGAAGCACAGAGACTTTTCCAGGTGGCCGCCGCCGCCGACCTGCTCCACGTGCGCAAAGACCTCACGGGGCTCTCCGGAACATTCCTCATGAATTTGCAATTTTCTTCTCGCGTAGATTCCGGACTTTTGGCCGGCTCTGAATCTGAGCTCTGCCGCTCCGACTGACGAGGCGAGCGGGGAAGAGCTGGAGGAGACCATGCGGAAGCTCCGGCAGAGTACGCAGCTCCTCATCAAGGACGCCGGCGATAAGAGTCGAGGCTGGGAGACTCGTCCCGCTCCGGAACACGTGTCGCTGGCTGTCAAGAAGGTCAGCGAGATAGATAGATAGCTAGCTAGCGAGATAATAAATAATAGCATTTTATTTAGCTAAGCGCCTTTCAAAACACCCAAGGACACTTTACAAGAACAATAAACAAGAACAAGAACAATAAAACACAATAGCTAGCTAGCGAGAGCTAGATAGCTAGCTGCAAGTGAGACTGACTAGATAGCTAGCTAGCTAGCGCAAGTACTGTATAGATAGCTAGCTAGCTAGATAGCTAACAACTTGGAAGTGTTTTGGGATCATAGTGTGTGTCATTTGTACACTTTAAGATACTTTATAGACGCAATGCTTTTTTTTTTAATTCAAAGTAGCGTTTTTGTATCGGCAGACGTGGTCGGGATGCCCGCTGTGGACGTGGCGCGTCTCGGTGGAGGTGGACGCCGCCCCGGAGGTTTTGCTGCGCCGGCTCCTCGAGGAAGAGCGGCCGTGCGGAGGCGACGCAAGGCCGGGCGCCGTCATTCAGACGCTGGGCGAGTGCGCCCACGTCTGTCGATACCTCCGCCAGGGTCACGACGCCGGCCTGGCCTCCAGCCTGCCGCGAGAACACCTGCTGCTCAGGTTAGAAAAAGAAGAAAGTCTGAGGGAGGGAGCGTTTTTTTTTTTTTTTGGCGTGAATGAGGGGCTGATGAATATTTCATTCCAGCCTGGAGTCAGATGAGATTTGACAGTGTGTCTGTTTGGCTTTGTCATCCGCTCGTGGTTTTTGTCGGCGCACAAGTGAACTCGGCCTTACCTCTGAGTCAGGCAGAGACGTTTTTTTTGTTTTTTTCTCTTTTTCCCCCCACATGAGGCGTCGAAACACACAGAAGGGAAACATCCAATTGCATTGACACGGCGCGTCAGTCGTTTCGGCAGACACCTTGAGAGCAGCAAAGCCCAAATCACGTTTGAGATGCTGATGCCACTCGTGAATGTGAAGTCAACTTAGAAGAACGAGGACTCAATTCTTTGCGATCGTTTTCTCTCACCAAAATGACAAAAGGGAGAAATTATTTTTTAGATCGCTTGGGAAGAATGAAGGGTTTCTCGGAAAATCAGAAGATCTCTAGTCCCTAACCTAATTTTAAACCAGGCTGTAAAACCCGAACAGTTGTTTGAAACCCTACTTTGAAAGCCTAACCCGAATTCGAGAACCCTAACACTCATTTGAAAACCCTCATCCGATGTCATTTGCAGGACATGGCAGTCGGAGGCGACTTGCGGCGGCCCGCTCTTCGTCTCGTCCGTGTCCACGCAGCACCCTCAGGCGCCACCGGAGGGCGTCCGTGTGCACACGCACGCTTGCCTCTACCTGCTGGAGCCCGCCGCCGCCGCCGCCACCAGCAAGACCCGCCTCACGCACGTGTGCCGCACCGACACCAGGTACGCACTCGAGATCCCCTTTCTCGCGCCACACTCGCGTGAAGTTCTTGTAGAAAGTGAGATGCTTCCGCGTTCAAAGACGAGACCGAATGGTTGCACGGGTGCTTCTCTTGCCCAAGTTACCTGAAGTTACCCCACACACAGAAACGCTCGCATTGTCAATTCAGGCACCGAAAAACGAGACTGCAGATCAAACGGATTGACTTGTAGCAGGTTGGAAAGGAATCTCCTCACTGACATCTTTCATGTGTTATCCTGTAGGGGGCGCTCTCCGGCGTGGCACCGCAAAGTGAGCGGACATCGCATGGTTGCCGCTCTGCTGACCCTCAAAGCGTCCTTCCAAGGGCAGCACAAGGAGAACACCATGTGACGACGCTTGCCGGATAGCGAGTTGGAAGGAGTTTCGATTTTTCACCTGTTTTTTTTTGTTTGTTTTTTTGAAAGAGCTTCAAAAATGTCGCGCTCGTCTTGGCTAACCTGGGACGTGTTTCACGGACAAAAGGAAGACCAAATGGGAATGCGGGAAAGACGAGCGATGTTGCCCCGCCCGTGTTGAGTTGGGGACTGACCGTAACAAACGCAAGCCATCGAGGAGATGTGGATTGGCGCTCCCCTTGTGGCATGAATCAAATGCGCGTCATTATTTAAGGTAACTATCGAAGTAAAAACATATTTAAGCTTTGGAGTGAGGTCGTGTGAAAGTGATCAGAGCCAAGCGTCTGATTAAAGAGATTTGTTTTTCTCTCAGTGCCTGCTTGATGTCTTTTTTTTCTGTTCAAGGGAAAACCACAGAAAAAACGACCATGTAGAATAAGGCGTTTAATGTCGAAAAAAAACGACCATGTATAGTAAGGCGTTTTTTGGACGTAAAAACGACCATGTATAGTGAGGCGTTTTTGGACGAAAAAAACGACCACGTATAGTAAGGCGTTTTTTGGACGTAAAAACGACCATGTATAGTAAGGCATTTTTTGATGGTAAAAATGACCATGTATAGTAAGGCATTTTTTGCCGAAAAAACCCCACCACGTATAGTAAGGTGTTTTTTTGACGAAAAAACGACCATGTATAGTAAGGTGTTTTTTGATGAAAAAAACGACCATGTATAGTAAGGCATTTTTTTGGATGAAAAAAACGACCATGTATAGTAAGGCATTTTTTGATGGTAAAAACGACCATGTATAGTAAGGCGTTTTTGCAAACAGCGTCGCTAAATACACAGAACGTACTACTTCAGCCTATCGTCAATCAAGTTACTTGATGGACATAGTGGGCAACCAGACACATGACTGAATCACCGCTCAGCGCAAACAACGGCGCTCGGCGCTGAGCGCTAAGCTAGTCAGTGAATTACCTCTGATTTTAAGGCAGGGTTGCCCAATACGTCGATAAATTTAAAGGGAAAAGGTTGTCTTTAAAAGAGGAAACTGCAATTCAGGAGAGCAAACAAGTGTTTTGAAGGAGAAAACAAGTTTAATAAAGGTGTCAGTCGCACGGCGCATCGAAACAAGTCACCTCTGGCGTCGGCTTGTCGACAGGCGCTCGCTCTCCTCATTTGCATCCATTTGTAATATATCTCCATTTCATCCCAGATGAGCCGTTTTAATCTCTCCACGCCAAGCACCACAACACTGGAAAATAAATCAAGTGGATAAATAAAAAGACTTTTTCATGGCGAAGGACAAGCGTGGCCGTGGAGAAATGCTTTTGAGGAAAGGACGTCATCTCTGCACGTCATGAGCAATATGACTAACATTTCTTGCCTGCGGGCCGAATTCAAGCTCACAAGATTTTTCTTTTTCTGCCCCTCTCATGTGGAGCACAGCACAGCTTGATGTGACACAGTGGGTAGCTCCCCCCCCAAAAAACACACACAAATAAAAACGAGCTAACCCAATTCACTCGAAGCCTGACACATTCATCACCAAAAAACTATTTGACAAACATGCTCCATTTTGTACTTTTTAGCCTCTCGGTCAGGCTTTGGCCACAAATAACCTCGAATGCGTCACTCCCAAAATGTCATGCGACGTAAAGGTTAATATTTATATTCTGCGGCTACGCTAACAGCTGGCTGCTAATGAGACAGCTGAGATGAAAGTTTACACCTCATCCACTTTTGCAGTGTGCTATTTTAAGATTAGCATGTCAGTAAATTGTTTTCACTCCCAAAAAAAATGTGATGGATGCTAATATTAGCATCTGAGAATCCATCAGGTAAGCGTAGCTTTCCAGTGTTTCCTTCCACAACTTTCGTTTTTAGTCAAGCTACCTATGCTATGGCATCATCTCGACGCAACTTGTGGTTAACTGTTGACATCCTTGCCATGTGTGCTAACATTAGCATGTTAGCATCCAGTTGTAAGACGAACTAATGTTGAGAGGCACCTACGATGGTTGGCGGGCTTTTCTGTCAACGAAGCTCCTCGTCGCCGGTCGTCTTTTAGGAAACAGACATCTCACACCGGCAAAGCGGCACGTCTGCAGCAGCTTGAGCGCACGTGGCGAGGCGTCATTCATTCGGTGAGTTGCCTCACGTGCACGGAAAACACATGGCGCACAAAACCAATAGTGTCGGAAAGTTAAATGTTTGTACTTAGCGTCCAACCACGGTCAAAATCACTCGATCTACCTTAGCGTGATTTATGCCGATTTGCGCAATGATTAACTGGAATGAACAAAGCCCCAAACGACTTTTTTTTCGACTTATGAGGATATTTGTGTAAAAATGCAAGGAGTAGAAGTACACTGAAAAATAGCGACTCCACTAAAGTATAGAGCCCCCAAATTTGTTCTTAAGGTAACAAAGCAGTTTTACTTCCGTTACTTGGCACCTCCGACGCGAGCATTCTGCGGTCAAACACGCGTCGCAAGCTAGCGTTAACAACCAATACTGGCTTCTTGCTCACTTTTACTTGCTAATGTTAACACTGGGCTAGTATCATGCTTTTTTTCCCCCCCCTTCCTTCAAAAATCAGAATGCTCTCATGCTAACATAATTTTTACATGCCACTAGACAAAAGTTACAGTTAGCATGACACAGCGGCTCGCTGGCTTGTGTCATAGATTTAGCCTAATCCAGAATAACCACATTTAATTGACATTAAAATGCTAATGTAACCTATTGTGCTATTTTTTTGAAATGATATCCAAATCTAATGTTTTTCAACCTTTACAGACTACCCATCGCTGTTTACGCTCATTACATTTCTGAATATAATCAAACCATTTTCTTCCTGTCATGTTTTACATGAGACGGATGTAATGGGTAAATTGAGATTCACCTCTTAACAAAATCAGATGCTGAAAAAAAAAAAAAAAGAATATTAAAATCAATTGACCGTGTGCAGCAGGTTCCACATCAGCTTTTTAATTAAAAAAAAGGAATCTTATGGACATGATGATGAGTTCATGATCATATAGAGTGGCGGTAAAGTGCGTACATCGCCATCACATCCTCTGCACGGGGTCGATGCCCAGGATGTTGAAGCCTTTGGCCATGATGGCCGCCGTGGCGTCGCACAGCAGCATACGCCACATGTTCACCTTCACAACCTCACCTGCAGGGGGAGGGGGAGGGGGGGGGAATTAATTGATTATTATTTTCTTTTTTAATCTTGTTCCATTTTCAGGCATGGTTGCAGCAACAAAAAGCCAAAGTGCTCGTCAGACAAAAACTAAAGACTCTATTCACGGGGGGCTTCACAGCAGGCCCTAATAAAACAATCCCACGGGTGGGTCCCAAGTATATTAGCCCCACGGTGCTAATAAGGAATTAGCATAATTAAATAGCTCAAAGCCTGAAGTGGCAACACTCCAGCGAGGATGAACCGACGTCGACTGGCGAGTTTCCGCGGCAACTATGTGACGAGTGAGGCAAAACTGTGCACTGGTTGACAACTAGTACTACTCGTGACATACAATTCGATTCAATAGTGTAGTCCCACTACTAGCGCACAGTCGTCAACTGGTGCGGTTTTACCTTGCTAATAGGTCAGTTTCCGACTCGGCAAAGTTGTCCCCCCCTTGGCGGGAACACACCACCGAGGGGATAACGTGGCGGCGGCGGCGGCTCGTTACCCGTGTGTCGGTCCTTCTCCACGCAGTAGCAGCTGTCGTAGAACTCGGTGAAGGTGGTGGCCAGCTCATAGAGGTAATCGCAGAGCGGGTGCAGCAGCAGGTCGTCCAGAATCTTCTGCAGGATTTCCGGGAAGCGCAGGATGCACTTGCCCAGCTTCCACTCCTTGTCGTGGTCCAGGAGCACCTCCACGCTCTGGGCCGCCTTCCTCAGGGTCGCCTCGTCCACGTTGGCCAGCCGCGCGATGGACCTGCGGGAAAGGGGGGGGGGGGGGGGGGGCGACGTTGAGGGTATGCAAAGGTGGCCGGAAATCGGGCGGACTGCCGCGGGCGCCTAACCGGATGCGCGTGAAGGCGTAGAGGAGATACGCGGCCGTGTTGCCGCGGTCGTCCAGCATCTTGTCGAAGGAGAAGACGTAGTCGTTGATGCGGTTGTGCGACAGGTCGGCGTACTTGATGCAGCCGAACGCCACCGAGCGCTGAGCTTTGGTCAGTTCCTCCGGCGTCAGAACCTGGAAAGGGACGGGCGAAAAAAAGTCATTGGAAG
This sequence comes from Hippocampus abdominalis, assembly GCA_018466805.1. Classification (NCBI taxonomy): domain Eukaryota; kingdom Metazoa; phylum Chordata; class Actinopteri; order Syngnathiformes; family Syngnathidae; genus Hippocampus; species Hippocampus abdominalis. The sequence goes on along the minus strand of CM031710.1, from coordinate 13,542,794 downwards.
CCGATGCGGATTGATGGAAACCTTTTCTCGCCTTGTCTCGCTCTTTCTCCCGGAGTTTGTCCATGGATCTCTTCAGCCCCTCGTCCAGCAGGTCCATCAGCCTCACGGTGTCGCCGGAGCGAGTCTTAAACTTCTTCCTGAGGGTGAGGGCGAGCGCTGCAGCTTAGTTTTTAGAACGGGGCGTGAATGACAAAGCACTCAAAGTCGACCGGACCTTGGCTTTTAATGTGCCGTCTTCTTTTCCGCATTAGCCTGTTGACATTGAGCGGCATTTTGGCTCCAAATAATGCGGAAGCAAACTGCTAATTGGCCATTACAGGTGATGTATTGTGCCTGCTGCAACCAAACTCTACACAAATTTCGACAAGAATGTCAATCACTCAAGTTAGCGGTCTCGCTTTTTTTTTTTTTTTGTGTGTCCAAAATCTATATCCACTCCCGTAGACAAAAAGCTTGTCGTCATACTTGTCCTCGCCGAGCACCACTCCAAATCCGGCGTGCTCCACCCTGGTCACCTGGGGGTCGTACCATCCGATCATCTTGGCGGCAGCGAACACCAACTGGAAGTGGGGGCCCTGAAATACAAATAATAAAGCATATTGGATTCTTTTTTAATTTTTTTTAATTTCTTTTTATTTTCCGCTCCGGCCATCATTCCACCTGGCCGCTGTCCGTCACGTAGATGACGATGTCGGCCTTTTCGTCAAAAATGCGCTGGCGCAGGGCGGCGAGGTCCGACGTGTCGTACGTGTAGCCGCCGTCCGACTTGACGACGGTGAGCGGGATGGGCTGACCGGGGGCGAAAACGATCTTGCGGCCCTCGTCCAGCTCCGTCAGGCCTGGCGGCCGGGTTCAGAAAGACAATGAGGGAAGTGGAAATGTGGAAAAAGTGATGAGAGGGGGCGGGGTGAGAAAATCATATGGCAACATTGCTCCCTAGTGGCCATCTCGCACCAGTGGAAACATCAGCGAGAACATCTTGTGTGTGAAAAAAGTGAATTTTAGTGCTCAGGAGCGCCCCCTGGAAACTTCATTTTCACCATCTGAGACGTCTCTCAGAAAAAAAGTCTCAAGGACACATGGAGGTAACCAAAGGAGAAGTCCGCCATTTGGGGCCAAATTCCGAGGCTGGGAATTTCACCCCAAAAAAAACACCCCAAAAAAAAAAAACACCCCAAAAAAACCGAGCTTCTCATCTTTCTCCTCACCTTTGTCATCAAACTCCTTCACCACCTTCGTCATCAAGTCCTGGTAGAAGGACTCCCCCCGCTCGATGATGTGCACGTCAAGGCAGTCGTAAACCTTCTGGAACTCTGAAAAGGAACACCGACGCACGTTCACACGTCTGGACGATTGACGGTCTCCAATGAATTGGAAATAGCGACGACAACCCACACAAACGCCGGAAGAGCCAAACAGAAAGGCCGGATTTGAATCTTGAGCATTTTGGACCTGCTAACCACTAGGGCACCGCGCTGCTATTGATGGTCTCAGGTTTTAACTGGAATGATGCCTTGATGCAACAGTCCAAGCGTCAGCAGCAAAAATGAGTGAATCATTTCATGCCGCTTTCAAATTGCCATGATTAGAAAAACAAACAAAATTCGGGAAAAAAAAAAAAAGCGAATGAATCGGACATTGGCGCCACCTTTCCTGGAGACGTCGCAGATGAGATTCCAGCCTTTGATGAAGTCTGGCTCTTTACTCTGCAGGCGGACCACGCACTTGTACGCTCGCTTCTTGAAGTCGTCCTCCTCGTCAAAGCGCTTCTTGGACTCCTGGAGGACCAGATGGCAAAAAAACGGGTTCGGCCGCCGCAGCTGAGATGGATTTTGCTTTCTGGTTTTTTTACGGGAGCTCAAAGCGGACTGACTTTGTAGAAGGCCTGCAGGTCCCCGATGGGGGGCGACACCGCCAGGTAGTTTGGGAATTTATCCTGCAGGTGCGCGATGAGCATGCCGAACTGCGTGCCCCAGTCGCCCACGTGGTTCAGCCTGAACGCCAAAGTCACAAATCGTCAAGGCGAAGGGGGATGCGCGACGCTAACGCTAACGCTAACGCTTTCGCGATCGGAAATATACTTTAAAAAAACAAGTGTGGCACGCCGTCACCTGAGCACGTCGTAGCCGAGGAACTCGAAGAGACGACACATGCTCTCGCCGATGATGGTGGAGCGCAGGTGGCCCACGTGCATCTCCTTGGCAATGTTTGGCGAAGAGAAGTCCACCACCACCTGAGACAACCCGCAAACACGTACGCGGGGTTGCAATTTTTTGGGGACGGTTTTTGCCGGAGCAACGGTGGTCGCGCGTCTTACCCTCTTCTTGGAGGCGAGCGGAGGCGGCTGCACGCCGTTGACCAGCAGGTTGCTCAGCAGCCTGGACACAAACGATCGCTTCAGGTGGATGTTGATGAAGCCTGGACAAGCAAGACGCGGCGCGCGTTCAACTTGTTTGTCTGCGATGGAGCCTTTTCAACTTAAGACTACAATTCAGGGCGAAAAAAAAAAAAAATCATACCTGGTCCTGCGATTTCCGTCTTTTGGATGAGTTCGTTTTCCGGAATGTTCTGAATGATCTTCTCGGCGATCTCCCTCGGGTTGACTTTCAAGCCTTTTGCTTTCAACAACTGCCAGCAAAAAAAAAGAAGAGACTCAAGCTAATCTAGCACTGGTTGTCAAAACAGACCACTGAATGTGGGAGGGGGGGGGGGGGGGGGTGGTCATTTGGATCTACCTGCGCCATGGCCATGGCGCTGTTGCACTGGTAGTCTCCAAACTTGGCCTGCTGGTTGGGCGTGACGGAGAGCGGCGGGCTGTCCAGCTCGGGGCAGGAGGCCCGGATGGCCCGGCCAAAAATCTCCTGCAGCCGATGGTTGATGTTCATCATGGCGGTCCCGCAGCAGGGGGGCTCGTCTTGCAGACTCTGAGGACACGCGCAGCGATCAGCCTCGTGAACGTTTCTTTTTTTTTTTTTTTTTTTTGTGTGTCGACTTATCGATTGATTGTAATCTGTTCAAGTGTCGCGTGGAACCGTGTGCCATTTTTGGGCAGCTATAAAACGGCATCGAAATTTTATTTGCAGGAAGGCAATATCAAAAAAATAGAAATGTATTAATAAAAACGTTTTTTTTTTTCAAATATATGATACAAGATGCTTCAATCAAAATACCTTGTTAACTTTTGTAAATAAGTGGCATTAAATGAACATGTACTTATCATTTTATTGAACACTAAATACTTGACACGTGTTGTATTTTAAACATCAAATAAGATTTCAAATCACGATTTTGCCGATTTTGAGAGGCAAAATGCAGCCCGTGCCGCCGCCTCACCCTTTTGAGGATGTTGAGGCGATATTGCAGCCTGCTGTTCTCCTCCCGCAGCTCATCCAGACGACAAGACGGACTCGACTTCTGCGGGTTCTTCAAGCCTTCCAGCTCTGCGGAGAGACTTTGGATCTCGGACTCCTGGAACAAAGCATTACAACCGCTTAGTCATAGTAGGAACACCATAAATGCATATCATTAAGGGGGATTCCGCTTAGTCGCATGATCATAAATCACATATCAATCGGTTTTATTGAGGGGGGGAAAAGTGCATCAGAATGAAACCAAAAGTACAAATTCAAACAATTAAAAACAGCGTTAAACTGGCCTGTATGTTCTTAAAAAGGCCCTGAAAAGTAACCGTTCTCAAACCGTAATAATTGATGCTCATAATAAAGAAATGTCTTGCAGAAATAAGTACACGTCCTCAGTTTGTTATTCATAATTTTGACAGCTAGATGGCAGCAAATGCGTTTGGCTTTAGAAAGCGAGCCCAACAAAAAACTTCGTTTAATGAAGGAGTCATTTAAGAAGAATGCCCGATTGCAACTCCAGTTACGCTAATAACAGAACAACTTTCAACACAAAGTATGTAGAACACGTATGTGTGGGTAATTCGGCGAAGCAACAACTTGCAAAGTACCAACTAAAAGTTGAGAAACAATGGACAAAGTCGCGAAAGTGCCGTCGCAAAATGAAAACATACGACGCGATGTAGTGCCGAATCAAACCACGTTGCACTTATTTTCGCAACCAATAAGCGGTTTCTTTATTTTAAATTAACGCCGAATTTCAGATCTCTAAAGTCCGATACCAAATGTGGTCACCCACACAAATACCGTTTACATGTTAATATTAATATCAAGGGAATATGCTTGTTTCGGTCTGCTCTGCCTCGAGCTCACTGGCTGTCATTGCGTGACACGTAGCGCCGGTTTTAGCTTTAACTTGGTTAACCGCCGTCCAACGGGGTTCACCTGCTTCAGGAACCTCGTCGCGTATTCGTCCCTACGGTCTCCGTCCATTACGAAGCACCAGGTGAGCGGCGGAATTCAGCGAGTGGAACCGGAACGTTGTCGCGTGGCTGATGAAACAAGCCAAGAGGAAGCAGTTGACATCTTTTTCCGTTTCACTTCCGGGAAGGTGGGGGGAGATTCTTCTTCGTTGTATGGAAAGCAGCGTCGGAAAGCAGACTTGTTCGTTTGTCGCCACCTGCTGCAAAAGACAAGAATTGCACTCAAATAACCTTTTCAAATTCCATTAAAAAAATGCAAATAGCAAAGCGCGCGCGCACACCCACCCACACACATCGTACACACTGAAAAATAATTAAAATTCACAGCTCGGTGCACTGAAAAGACAACAACCAGACCACAAAAATAAAGGATAAGGTTTTATTTGTTGTGAAACTACAAAACATACTGTGTTTTTATTTGTATTTTTTTTTTTTTGTGCTGGTGAAATATTTACAACTCTGGTCGACAGTACAGTGTCTGAGAATTCAATTCACAGCTTTTCGGGACTCCTGACGAGAAAGAGGAAGTAAAGAAAAAGAAAGAAAAAAAAAACAAACTGAAAAAGCACACCCAAATCACAAAGTGCAATAAATACATGCTGGTTGTTTTCCTCCTCACACTCACTCATACACATGCACACCCTCATCATCTTAACAAAATCAGATATAATGAGGTGCTCTGAACTATATTAAAAAAAGATCACTTGTGACATCAACATGTTTTTTTTCTCTCTTGACATTCATGTGTGTGGTAAAAACTACATTCCTTCATCTGCATGTAAAAAGAAACAACGTTGAGATTCTCTTGCCAAAAAGTGTTCACATTGAGGAAAAACAAACACACATTCCAGCTTTTGGATTGTTTTTTTTTTTTTTTTCCAAACAAAATATTTACCTTTCATCATCTCTCATCACTTGTGAATTTGACAAAAGTCGACCCACCTCTGTTTAAAGGCCAGCTTTTGGGGATATGAAAAAAAAAAAACGAGACCAAGAGAAATCACTTCAAAACTTTTCCCATTGTTAATGCAACCTAGAATACTTAAAAAAAAAAAAAAAATCTTTCAAGAGGCGAAGTAAAAATAACTGGGATAATGTGGTTGCACAAGTGCACACACCCACCTAAAACTAGGACGTTGCTGTTTGACTGATCACATTCAAACTCACGTAAATGCGAGTCGGCGCACTCCTGACACCCAAATCAAGTTCAGCTGTTCTTCTTGAATTACCCGGACAATTTTTATTGCTTCACACACACCTTCCTGTTCGTTTCTCTTGAAGTGGCTAGCTATTTTTATTTTTTTTAAATAACCCTAAATTTGAACGTAAATGACAGTAGAGCGTTCTATTAACTTTAAAGGGGGAGGAGAAAAAAGTTTTCTGCCCCTTTGCAGCCCAGCAATTAATAAACAAAGATCATTTGTGGGCTTGGCTCTTTAAGCGTCCAAAAAATTCCAGTTATAGACGCGAAAAACGGTTAAGTCGTCCAGTTCCAACAAGTTCAATCAAACAGCGAATCGGAATGAAGAGCAAGGGTGCTGGTGTGCTCCCATTTGGCTGGTGCTCGCCGGCTTAAAAAAAAAAAAAAATACAATCAAGATGTTCACAGTCATTAAAAAAAAAAAAAAAGTTTCAATAATCATTCCAGGGTGACGATTTCTTTTGTGTCTCTTTACGGTTAAAATCCTTCTGTTAAAGTGCAGACTAACTAATTTCCTACCTGAGTGTGAGAGAGTGTGTTTGTTTTTGACTCATTCAAATAAGAACATTAAAAAAACCCAAAAAAAAACAAACATCAGTGCTGTCGATAGGATACAAACAGCTCGATTCTTTTTGAGCATGAAAATATTTCCTGTTGCTGATGTCGATGAAATGAGTCAATGTTGTGAGATGAAATGTTCATCTTTCAAGGAAGGGTGTGTGATGAGTTGCTGCAATGCATGCTGGGATCACAAGGATCGCTTCCAGTTCCAAGTGGATCGAAGGCGCTCCAAGGCGATATGCATCATTTCAAACGAGGATTTTTTACCATCTTTTGTTGCTTCAGTACCGTTGGTGTTATGAGATTAGATATTTGTGCTCTTGTTTGCGCTGGAATGATTTGGAAAGGCGTTAGTAACAGAAACAGACAAAACAAAGGGAGAGAGGAAAAAAAAAAAAAAGGACAACTCGAGCAGTGTCATCGCTAAACTTATTAAAAAAAAAAAAAAAAAGCTAACAATGCTGAGTGGTCTGTTAAGTTTTGCGTCGACGACATTGTCAAATTCTTCATCTAACCGCTTTTGACTTGACTTGCGTGAGTGAGGAGTCGCGGAGGAAGAGGGTTAAGACTCTTGAAATGCTTGGCTAGACGTCGTCGGCCGGCAGGTCCGGGATGGTGGTCTTGGCTCGCGTAAAGAACGCCATTTTCTCCCTGAAAGCGACAGAGCAACAAGACGGAATATGATTTTTGTCTTTCCTCCTCAAAGACAGGAAGTGCTCGTCGATCCAAATAAATCGGTTCCTCTCACCTGAAGGTCTGCACCTCGGGCACCTCCTTGCGGCTGCGGCCTCTGATCTTGTGGACATCCTTGGCCGCCGCCCTCATCATCTTCTCCACCCGCTTCTCCTGCAACTGCTCCTCCTGAGTCTGCAGGACACACCCGCGAGCTTCACTTTTAAGATCGCCAGAAGCTGTTTGAGCGTTTATTCGATTGGGTGTGGAATCCAGGTCAAGGTCGATGTACAGAAATGTTGCACAGTCGTTTGAAAAGGAGGACGTGGGCCGCTGAATGAATGCTCGCCTGTTTCTCGGCGTGCTTGAGGAGGAGGCGGAAGCGTTCGTCTTCTCGGACCCAGGCGGGCAGCTCGCGTCGGCCCTGCTGCCGCGCCGTCTCCAGCTGGGCCTTCAGCTTGCGCAACACGTGCAGCTCCTGATCCAGGCGCGACTGGCGGGTGCGGGACACCTGCAGGTCCAGCTCCAGGTCCAGAGAGGTGCGCAGCAGGCCGTCCAGACCTTTCACCGGCAAGGGAGGCTTGCGGGGGGGACGTAAGCCATGAGTTTCATTTGGAGAAACTTGGATCAACGTTTACACATCAAGGGACCGTATTTGGTCACAAAATGGACGCCCCGCACGAGTTAAAAAAAGCAGCAGAACCATATAAAGAAATCCATACATTATGTGTACTTTATTACATTCCTCATCCAATTTAAATTCGAATTGTTGAATCAAATCAAATCCAGATTTGATCCTGGTTTGTAGGATAGTGTGAATGAAACATTGCAAACGCCAGTTAACAGCAAATCTTTTTGCTCCCACTATGTTTCAAATGCGGTGGCTCTTTTAAAATTCAAATAAATTAATACGCTCGCCCCTAAAAAAAAAAAAAAATCAAGGAATAAAGGTTTAGTTTCTTACAATAGTCTTATTTTTCAAATTGATGGTGACCAATTTAAGTTTTTAACTTCTTCATGAATGTCACTTTAAAAGTCTTGGAGGGGTTGTAAAACTGCATTTTCTGTTTTACGTGTCTGATTTCAGGGTTCCCACTCTTCCACTTGCGCTTTTTATTTTATGGCTAAATCGATAAATTCGATGAATAGATTTTTCCAGAAAATACGGTCATTGTTTGCCGAGCCGACAACCAAACCATCCCATTCACTGCCCCAGGATGGCGTCAAGCTATTGTTGTTTCCCGGAATGACCCGAAGTGATCACGTGATCATCGTCGGAACTAATCGGAGACGGCGGGAAAAGCAGAGCGGGTACCAGGGTACCTGCATTTTCCGACAAAACTATGAATTGAAAGGGTGGGGAAAATGACACACAAATGAAATAAACACTGCAGGTTAATCTTTATGGACTTTTATGGATTTTAGAAGATTTTCCCTGAAAATTATGGACAATTAAGTACATAATTTTACAACTTCTTTTTTTATTGATTTTTATTAACTTTAAGGACCCGTACGAACCCTGGATTTTAAGGTGTATTATTTGAAAGTGCGCCTTGTACCTTCTTCATGCGCATGCTGCGTCTCTCGGAGGCGTTCCGCACAAACGGAGACTTCTTGGAGAGCGTGGAGCTGTCGCTGCCACTGCGGTAGATCTGAAAGCGGACAGACGAGCGAGCTGCAGCCGTGCGCTGGTCCATGTTGGCGAGATTGACTGTTGGCGCTGCGACTCGGCTCACCCTGCAGATGTACTGGCTCTGCGGTCCCGGCGAGAAGGTCTTGGAGCGGATGATGGCGTTGCCCCGCATGAAGGCGTGCCGCTGGGGGAGGTCGGCGCGCCGTTCTTTGGGCCGGACCACCGAGTGGTGACCCTTGATGACGATAAGCCGTCCATACTCGTCTCCTTGTTCACCTAAACAAGGGGTCGGCAACCCAAAATGTTGAAAGAGCCACATAGGACCCAAAAAACAAACAAAAACAAATATGTCTGGAGCCGCAAAAAAAAAAAAAGAAGCCTTCTATAAAACTTACAATGAAGGAAACACATGCTGGATGTATGTAGGAGACTGGACTGACTAAGAATTGTGTATGTTATTCATTCCTTTGTTGTGTGTTCAGTGAACACTGTTCACAAACGCCCCCATAGAATTTATGTTGTGATTTCCTCGCTTAATTTTTTTGTTTTGGTGCATTGTTTTCACTTTTCTTAGTGTCAGTGAAGTGATCGTGAATATCCGTTTTTCTGAGGCTGTCTTTGAACGCCTCTCGAGTCGAACGAGAAGAGAGAAGGCACGGAGTCGGACGCAGACGTGTCCGTGTTTGTCGAGACTGTTAAAAGCATAAATAAAGTGTAAGTTTAAAAAAAAAAAAAAAAAACATATATTAGCCTACTATCAAAATCTTTTTTCCATTTTCAAACATTTTTTTTTATAAAGCTCCAGGGAGCCACTAGATGTCGCTAAAGAGCCACATGCGGCTCTGGAGCCGCGTGTTGCTGACCCCCGACCTAAACCAAGCACAAATGTGATGAGGTGGGGACACCCAATGTTGGCGGTTAATAAATCCTTTTGTTGGGGGAGGGGCTACCTTTAATTTAACAGCGGTGAGAGGGGGCAATTTGGTCTCCCTCTCCTCCTCCTCCTCCTCCTCCTCCTCTTCTTCTTCTTCTTGCTGCTCGTTCTCCGCCTCCCATTGGCCGCCATCGGCGTAAAACAGGTCTCCTTCCTCCAGAGGCTCCGACCCCACAGCGCAGAGCTCTTCCTCGTCGTCATACACCTCCAGAAGGTCGGCGTGCCTGAGAGTGAAGGCCACAGGTGGATTGAGCCGTTACAACGGAAAAAAATCATCGAAACACTGGAAACATGTACAGTAAATGGCCGTTACTTAACTCATTCAGTACCGGCCAATTCTGGACCAAGTCTGAAAAGACGTTTAAAAACGTCTTTGGGAGTGAATGAGTTAAAGGAGACACATATTCCCCAAATTTAAAACAGTCTTTCAATCCCAGACGTATTTTTAGAACGAGGCAGGAAAGCGATTTTTTTTGCTCAATGGGTGGGCAGGGACCCCAGAGATAACGATTTATAAACAAGAGAGTAAAAAAAAAAAAAATCCATACGATGTCCCTTTTCGAAGTGTCACGAGATGTTTTGTGGAAATTCAAAGCGGCTTTATTTACGTTGGCCAACAGGTCCGCCGGCATTCCGACTGCGCGTTCCGCAGCATTTTGTCATGCCACAAATATTCCCGACCCAGTATCTCCAGTTCGCTTCGCATCCGCTCTCACGTGTAAACAGGAAGAAGTGTTTACCGCAGAAATGCGGAGTTGACGTTTGGCAAAAAAAAAAAAAAAAAAACACGAGCTGCGTTAAGGGTGTGGGAAGCCAGTCATCGCATGGTCGACACATCACATGGTCGACACAACCGGTTGTGACGAGCAGAAACTCACCACGCTTCCTCGGCACCCGAAACTCTGTCGCCGCAGGAAGCTCCGGTCTGAAACAAACAACGTTGGTTTGTTCCCCACTTTTTCTTTTTTTTTTCTTCACACATAAAAGCAACCGCATTTCACTAAAACACGCCGAGGACGATCAAATCGACACGTGCGCGGCCCACACGAAGCTCGGCTCGGCTCTTACCACGTCCGAGCCGCAGGTGGCGCCGCTCTCCTTGTCCGTGCTGCCGGCAACGGGCAGGAAAGCATGACTCAGCAGGTTGTACCACTTGGTTCTTCTCTCTTCCGAACAGCTGATGTCGGCCAGGCTGATCTGGGCTCCCGCCTGTGGACGCAGGAAGAGAATCGATACCATTTTTTATTTATTTTTTTCACACCGGATGTAAAACTTAACCAGGTTTTCCGTGGGTACTCCCCTCCCCCCCCCCACCGGTGGAGGACACGGCGGGGCCTCACCAGGCATCGCTCGTGGCCCGACTTGTCGGTGTGGCACACGTCCACCCTCAGCGTCCTCCTCCGCAGGGCACCGTGGGACAGCTGCACACCGAAAATCTCGTTGAAGTCCACGACGTCCTGCGGGAGGCAGCCGCAGGTTCGGAACAGGCAGCGGGTGGTCTCCTCGCAGGGGAGCACCGCCACACGAACGTGCCTGCGGGCGACATCGCGGGTTTCAAAGTGGATTTCGCTGGAGCGTGTTGCCCCGCTATAATCGGGTTCGCGCTCCCGCATTAGTGCAGATCTTGAAGTCGTCTTTCTTCAGGGGTTTGACAGAAAAGTGCGTCTTTTTGATCAATTCAAGTGTGTTTAAAGCCCAAACTTTAAAAAAAAAAAAAAATTTGGAACATATCCTCGACAATAAACAGGGATTCACAATATTCACTTAACCCTGGAGAACCCAAGAACCCTTTTCTTCGTTGGAAAATGATGAATTATAATAATAATAATTTAAATGACTGCAATATGTTCACTGAACACCAAAATATATGTTTTTTTTCCCAAAATTCAATGCTTTAATCCAAATTTAGGATTAGGGCCAAATTTTGACCCTTTGGGATTTAAGGGTAGCATTTGAATAGCCGAATTTATAGGGGCCAAATTTGACCCCGTGGGTGCTCCAACTACCAAATGTTTACATTTTCTGGTCAGCTGGAAGACAGAGGGCGCTACAGTTGGTCAGCTGCACGACGGAGACGCTGAAGCGCTGGTCTCGCGGCTCGTAGCGGAAGCCGAGCTGCACCTGAGCGCAGCCCGGAGGCAGCCTCTCCTCGTAGGAGGACAGGAGGAGGTCGGCGGGGAGGCCCGGCCTAGTGGGAAACACAAAACATCACAGCGAAATTCATTTTGGAAAAATAATCCTGAGCTACGTGACATGCTGAATTTGAACTGCAGGTGCTTTTTTTCGGTTACGGGTACCTGCGCTCGGAGGGCTCATACACGCCGCTGTCCCCGGCCACGGATTCGTCGGACACGGCCGAGATCACGCCCATTTTCTTTGGCACCGCTGCAAAGGACGTCACTTGCAACTCTGGAGCTGGAAGTGTGGGGGAAAAAAAATTGGAAAGCTAATGACTTTAACTCATTCACTCCCAAAGACGTTTTTAAACGTCTTTTCAGACTTGGTCCAGAATCGGCTGGTACTGAACGAGTTAAAAGGAGTTTGCATCATATGATATATTGTGAAGCGATTGTATTGATTTAGGTTTTACCTTTCACCTCCTCAGCCAGCAAGCCGTGGCGTGTCTGCTTCTCTTCCAGCCCAACGGGGGCGCCGCGCTCCCCCTGCCGCTGCTCCCGGGAGAACAGCCTGAGGTCCAGCTCCGCTAGTCTGCTCTGAAGTTCCAGATCCAGGCTCACCCCGCCAGGCCCCGCTTGGCCGCCGAAGGGCTCCCCGGACAGGAAGGTAGCGTCCGTGACAAGCGGCGAGCAGGGCGGCGAGAGCGAGGAAAGCGACGAGCGCGGCGACAAAGAGCTCATGGAGTGAGGAGTCTCAGAGAGTCTGAGTGCTTGAATCCTGGATGGTCCCACGTCCACTGCCGCCACTCCTCCCACACTTTTGTCAAAATCTCCGCCCAGTCCCGGCGTTTGGCCTTTGCGTCCCTCCCGTCGGCGCCCGTCACCACTTCGTGTTCGTGGATGGTGGTGATGGAGTTGGAGGGCCGGTAGCCCGCCGGGCTGCCCTCCTGCAGGAGGCTGTCCAGCTTGTTCTGGAAGTCCGGGTCGGCCAGCTCCGGCTGCTCCAGGTAAATGTCGGTGAAACTGAGGGAGGAGGTGGAGCCCAAGCTGGAGTTGGTGGCCAGCGAGCCGCGGCTTGACGTCAGCGAGCCTCGGCTGCTGCCGGACGAACACGAGAGCGTGCTGGCGGACAGGCTGCGTGAGGCACACAAAGAAGAGAAGGTAGGCAGGCGCTGTGTAAAAACATCGAGAGTGCTTGTATGGAGGTGGTGCAATCAATCAATCAATCAATACATAAATAAAAAAATAAAAAAATAAATAAAACCGCCACGTGCTGCTTCAACCATAGCCTCAAGGTGGCGCAACTGTGCTGAACTGTTGAGAAGTGTAACATCAATTTCCGGCACTTTTTTTATTCTTTGAGAAGAACTTTGGCAAAGATGAATATTCATATGAGAGAAAGATGCTTGGAAGCCATTTGTATCCCAGAGTCATGAAAATGTGGAAACTCTATCGGGGTAAAACGAGACCCGAGGGACTTTTCTGCTCTCTCCTCGGCGATTATGTTCGCTCTTCCGTGAAGATGTTCGAAAGTGCATTCATTTTTCATCAAAGCGCCCTCTCAGGTGAAACCGACCTTTTGAGCTGAGTCTGCAGCGACGAGGCCAGTCGAACCAACTCCTCCAGCTCCCGAACCAGCTTGTTCCTCTTGCAGTGAAGCCGAAGCCTGGAAACGAGAGAGAGAACGGAAAGGACATGACTCATTTAGCCCAAAAGTTGGTGACGTTGCATTCAAGCTTGTGGTTTGAATTCACAGACCGAAGCCCCAATGAAAAACCGATGAAGCCGTTGAGCTATTATTACATACGCTATATTAAATATGCTTTTTAGGTTTGGCATACTCGTTGAACATCGGCTCTTGTATTCAATTTCCCGGGATCGTACGAGTGTACTTAATGTCGGATGTGCGTATTTTGCGAACGCGAGCGCGACACACAAGAGGCTCTTCTATGAACATCTCGTGTTACGGCAACAGGAGACGGCAAACAAAGGGAGCTTGAGCTCAGGAAGAGTCCGAACGCACAACAGGAGTCCTGTCAAGAGTGGAAGGGGGAAGGTAGGGGGTGGGGGGGTCGAGGGCGAACGGCGGCGGGCTGGGTGAGTCCGTATCGTTTGTGATAAGCATCGCGGCGGTTTGACGTCACTCGTCGACCAAACGACAATTGAAGGTAATTTGTTTTTCATTGCCTCATGGTGACCTTCATCATGACCTTCGTCATGTTCTTGCGTTCTCCTTCTATTGGATGACACTTAATATACTATGGACACCCTCTGGAAAGTTTGCATGGAATTCTTAGCAGAGCCGGAAGAATCTAATTCACTGCATGACGTGCCACTCGCAACGACGACTTGACTTATTTCTCAGCGGGGCCGTAAATGCCGAGGCTCATCGCCTGTTGCCTGGCAACTCTCCTCCTCGCAGGAGAAGGGACGGTTACGCATCATTTCTTTACAATCACAAACAGCGGTATCGATTAAAAAACTTTTTTTTTTTTAGTTATGACGGACGCGACTGTTTTCAGAAGAACAAATGCGTTTCCAGAAGCACTGTGAGGACCACCAACGATGTAAAGAGATGAAGAAGCACCTTTCGGTCAGAGCCTTGCTCTGGTTGTCCCTGGCGGCTTGCAGGTCTCTCTCCAGGCGCTTCTTCTCCGTCTCCAGCTTCTGAGCGTCGTTGGGTTCCAGGCGCTGGCGCGGCCGCACGTACTGCAGCTCCTTCAGCAGCTCCTCCTTCTCATTGATGAGGATGAGGCGGTCGCGCTCCGGGTCCAGCAGGCCCGGCCAAGCCTCGCTGTCCAGCTTGGCGATCTGCACCTCGATGGCGGCGATCCTGGCGGGCGTCAGGAAGGTGAGGATGACGGACAGGACAAAGCGAAATCGGGCAAAGCGCACCGACAAAGCGATGATGGCTTACCGCCGCCTGGCCTCCTCGTACTTGAGACTGAGACGAACTTTCTCCGCCAGTTTGTTGGAGTTGTTCACAAACTGGACGCACGGGAGAGGGAGAGCTTCATAGAAGGACTTTTGTTGGGGGGGTTTCCGTCGCCCGGTGTACGAGCGGGGACTCACCTCGGCGGGAATGTCGGTCTGGGATCCGGCGTCGGAGTAGAGTCGCGGGATGGACAGCTCCGAGTTGGCCAGCGAGGGACTGCTGCCCCACAGATCCTGCTGCGAGCCAGAGTCCAGCTGGAAAGCATCCTTCAGAACCGCCAGTTTCTGCGCGGAGAGAACGAATGGCGAGATGGAAAATATCGCGTGCAAATATTACAGGGTTCCCACTCTTCCTCTTGCTTCTTATTTGTGGACCTTTTAAGGACTTTTGAGGGCTAATTTATAACTTGCATTATTCCTTCAACCAATTGTGACATCGACGGTAACATGATGTCTTTGAATGTTTCCAACGCCACACACACACACACACACACACACACACACACACACACACCGGATCAGACTGAGCCGTCAGCTGCAAATGATCACAAAGGGCAGATGGAAGAGGTGGAGTGTGAGGGGGAAGGCTCGACAACTCGCGAGCTCCTTCGCACATTCACGACTGAACAATATAGAAAATGATGAACGTTTCCAAACCATTCAGAATCATTTACTCGTTCCCGACTGGCCTAAATCGCTCTGTGGTGATTTTGAATGGGCTTTTTGTTTTTTTGTGAACGACATAGTCCACTAGATAAAAGTCCCCAGAGAGTGATGACGGCAGGGAAATGAGTGAATGATTCCAACCACGACCTGAGTCACAGATTCACACCTGCATGAGGTCTTGTTTTTCCTTCTCGCCAGTGCTGATGGCGTCTCGGATGGAGCGCACCTCGCTGAGGATGGCCTGCGCTTCCTGCAGCTTGAAGCCATACGGGTTGTTGGACACCTTCTGGTCAATCCTGCGGAAGTGGGGGGTGGGGGAGGAAGAAGGGGAGTTTTGATCACGGCGTGATGGGATGGGCTTTCCATTTAGCATTTTACTTGATATCAAGGACATTGCAACCGTTGAAGCGTTTGATATCAAATTTAAGTCGGCCAAAAGTGGCACGAGTTGCAGGGGAAAAAAAACATTACGCGTAAGGCAGAAGGAGGCTGAATTGTCTTGCTCGTGAGCACAAAGAGCCGACTAGTACGCGGCCCCTCGATTGGATATCAAGCACAGCGAAGAAATGCTCAGCTTGCCGTATTACACTCTGCACGCTTAGAATCGAGAAAGAGACGGCGAGTCGAGCGGCGCTGCGGCAAACGGCCACGGGGGGCGACTGAGCGTCGCTGGTGACGAAGTCAAGCGTGCGTCAAGGCGGGGACGAGAGGTCCTTCCGCATTCTTTGGGGAGGGAAGAGGCAGAGAGCGAGAGAGAGAGAGAGAGAGAAAGATGTACAAGGAGAATGAGGAAGCGAAAGGACGGGAGAGGAGGAGACTGGAATCCTCTTTTAAGAGTTTCTCAAACAGGGCAGAGCGGGAACGGTGTCGTGAGTCCCGGTTGCAAACAAAAGTGCGTTCGGGGGAACATTGCTGGTCGGCCCCCACCCCATTGCACTCGTATTTATTTTTGTTATTTACAATAAATACTGCAACCAATGAATGGGCTAAATAAAGGGATAACGTTGAAATAATCGATTTTGGGGGACAAGACCGATATGACATATGTCCGAGTGTACTCACTCGTTGGGCCAGATTCAAGAATGAAGCGTCTGAAGTTTGCACAATGTTGATGGTTAAACATTTCAGAGGAGTTTCTCTGTGTGGCTTGCTGCACTTCAACAAACAAAAGGTTCCCACGCATTCTCGCCGAGCCCCCCCCCCCCCAAAAATGTCAAAACGCGTCAAGTATTTAGCAAAATCTTATCAAGGAGCGGGCGGCCGCATTCCAGCCCCTAAGCCTATTTTGTATTTGCGCAATTGGCGATAGGTCGCTGAAGGCCGTCTGATGACTGTAACAGGAGAGAGGTGGTGGTGGTGGTGGTGGTGGTGGGGGGGGGGGGGGGGTCACGCAGGAATGTTGTTCAACCGCTCGGCTACTCATTAATCCTCCTGCGACACTCTCACTTGCATGAGCCGGGGAGCCAACGAAACACACATTCTAGTTTCCCATTCAGCTCCGCCTGACAGCTGATTTGCGTGGGAAAAAAAAAAAAAAAAAAAAAAGAGTCACGTTTCAAAAACGCACGCCGAAGAAAAGAACTCAACAATCGCCGCCGTCTAAAACAAAAGGAAGAATGGATTGCCTCCTCCCGTTGCCGCCGCCGCCGGCTTGACTGATGGCCGCGGCAACCTGTGCGCTGACTCTGGCCAGCCGCTGTTTTGACAGAGGCGGCCGTTTTTAATGGCGCTGTGGAATGCGCAATAAATGCGGAGGCAATAACCGCGGCGATAAGGAGAGCTTTACTGCTCGCTAGAATGATGATGTGTGCGCAAATGTCGGGATCTGCGCATGAGCCATGCTTCAAAACGTGACCCCCCCCAAAAGAGAAAATACTTACTCTTTGAGGGTCTCGAAGCCTTGTTCTTTGTACTGCAGCTCCTGCTTCATGCAGGCCAGGTCTCGCTTCAGCTTGTTGACCTGAGACGTGAAACATATTCAAAGGCTTGAACTTTGTTAGTGTCTTAAAAGTTTCGCACGTGAGCATTATGATGGCAATTTTTTATTTTATTTTTTTGGTGTCATTTACAGTCAACCTCAACTTGGGAGAAACATCGTTTGCCTTTTGTGTGATCAATCGTCAATTGACAGTCGCCGCGCGTGCGATCCATCCGATTTCTGTCGCTTTCATGTCACCATCGAATGACTTCACCAAACGCGACGACGCCCCAACAGATCTTCTTTTTCGGTCGTAGGACCCAAGCCAAACCGTGAGGCAAACGGTTTTTACAATTTCATGAGGACAGGAAATTGTGCGAGGTGATGAGTCAAGTGTGGGGGGGTGACGAGTCCAAGTTCGACTCGCGTCGGGTTACGGGTGATGTCGTGAGTGTGAGATGCTGGATCGCACCCGTGGATGGCGAGGCAGGAATGGAAAGGTGACATTCTCTCTCTCTTACCCGACTTTTGGCTGTAGCTATTTCAGCTTTGAGGATATCAGGGTCGTACTTGCTGGAGGTGGACGTTCTGGAATTCACTGGAATGGAAAAAGATCCCCAAAAACATTTCAAGAACAATATTTTGCAAAAATGGCTCATTTTTGACACTTTTTTTGGGGGGTTGCATTCATCCGATACGACACTCACAGCTAGTCTGCGACGTGGACTTGTCCCGCCAGGTGTCGTTGAGCTGGAGGTACTCCTGCTGTGCGAGACGGAGCCTCTGCTCCTTCACCTGGTAGATCTCCTTCTGGGCGCTGAGGGCGTCTCGGGCCACGGCCAGGTAGTCCCGCAACATGGCCTCCTGCTCCCGCTGCCACTGGGCTCGCGGGTCCTCCAGCTGGGTGCTCTCTGGGCGGAACCAGAGCAGATGCGTCGTACGTCAACGTGAAATACGACTAAATGGTACGTAACAAATGTACTGTAACAGAGAGAAGAAGAAAAAAAAAAAAAAAAAAGAAAGAGGTCTACAGAAACTCACTGGTGTTGTGGTCGACATAGTACGCCCCGACCACAGGGTGGAAGACCTCCTCCCAACCGACTGGCAGCTCATCTCCGATGCAATCGGCGAACGTCAGAGGCCTCGTCTGCCTGCGGTGGAGAGAAAAAAAAACCAAACTGTACTTAACCCTCATGCAGTATTTTTAAGCGGCTGCATGAAAGGGTATTACGTCCCAAAAATGTCCCTCTTCCAATGTGCAACAACTTTTTTCACTTTTAATTGTTTTTTCACTTTCAACCCCTCAAAATGTTCAGTGGGAATTGGCCAAGACATAGATATACATCCTATGCAAAATTTCCGCTTCGTGGAGTTATTTTTCACTGTTTTGTCGTCCAAAGTGTCCGAAATGATCCAATTTTGGGATCATTACTGCATGGGGGTTAAGGGTTGCTGTATCTCGTATAGACGTGAACGAAAGTACCAATTACCGCTCGACAGCCTGCTATCGTTGTAAAAGGCACTTTGAAAAAATGACCCCAAAAGTGTTTTGTGAGCTTGCAGTGAACTTTGACAGACCACACATGCTTATCAGTTCATTGTCAAGTCCAGGTTGATGCGGATTTGTGACGTAATGGAATCATTCCTGAGATTGACCCTGCGGGTCTAAAGCACTCGATTCAGGTTCAATACCGACACGGAATCCACCTTTATCATGGAAGATATGTTCCAGTCCTAGTTGGATTGAACACAAAAGCGAATCAGACGATTCGGACCATTTTTGAGCTCAACAATGGCTCTCAACGGTTGCTCGGTTATGAAAATAGTTGTTGATTCATTTGGACGCCTCGTTTAATAGCTCTCAGTAAAGTCGGTGCTGCGATGGCTGTAAGTGCTTCCATGAGGCGCTGGGGAGGGGGGTGGGGGGAGGGTTGACCAGCCTGATGTTTGAGAGTCCTCTATTCACCTCCAAGAGAGGGAGGGGGAAATTAAAAAAAAAAGGAAAAAAGGAAAAAAAAAAGCAGAGGGTGGGGGAACGGGGGTCCCTCCTGCCGACCACAATAGGAGGAAACCGACCCGCGGCATTCCTCGAGCAGCACTAACGCATCGCCTGGAGGTTTCTAGGGCAACCGTCGGCCTTGCAGCCAGTCACCGCAGTCGCGAGGGGCGGGTGGGGGGGGACTCAATGATGCGACCAGTTCTCTTTTTTTTTTTTTTTTTTCCTTCTCTTTCTCAAAACTGTGTTTTTTATGAGCCACAGCCAGAATTCCTTCCAGGCCCGAGGCATTAAAACGCTGCCTGTTTACGCAAGTGAAAAATCTATTTCTTGTGTAATACTTGAGTAGAGAGCAAACGGCTCATTAGTACAACTGAATTCATTGAATGAGAAGCTAAATATTAAAAGAAAAAAAAATGCAGCAGTTCAATCTTACATTAAAACCTTCAGTCTGAAGTTTGATGTGAGACATTGCGTGCGTCGAACACTTTGTCACAGAAAGCATGCACTCTAAATTCAGAGACAAGTAGCGCGAAAAAACAAACATAGAGGCTCACTGCGGACAGAAATAAAAGTGAATTGGGTCCTTTTCACTCTTGAAGAGAAAAAGGGGCCACATAAGACCACCTTCAGCTTGGCTCTAAATTTAGCTTGCGGACAGAGCGACGTCGAGGCTGCTGCCAACGGCTGGTTGGCTGGCCGAGTCTCCCATTATTCGATTCCCCCCCCCTCTATCCTCTCGCCCACTAAATCGTGTCCTCTAATGGCTGAGCTGAGGAGGGCGGGCGGGCGGGCACGGGGGCTGACGGCCGCTGAGCCAAACTGGTGGCTCTTGGTTTTCCCTTGGAGTGAAGGGCCAGCTGGTGACGGCGGCCTGGCCTCCCATTTCACTGTCAGTCGCTCAATAGCCACTTCAAGTCCTTCTCACATGCTCCGCTGCTTCACAGCACCAACGTACCAAATGAAATCCAATCGCCTGGTTGAGAATAGTTTGTCGGTCGAGGGCATGGAGACACATTGTAGTTGCCATCATTTTATTTTTATTTTTTTTAGGGATGCAACTGACCGATTCTTAATTTATGTCAACAATAAGCCGCGAGCTACCCACTGTTGAACATAGAAGTTGCGGCGTTTATGGTTGAGCCACCAGATATACCCCCCAGAATGTTGAGTTTTTCCTCCACCAAAAATAAAAACAAAACAAAAAAACATCAATAAAATAATAATTTAAAACACAGGTGTCAAAATCAAGGCCCGGGGGCCAGATCTGGCCCGCCACATCGTTTTGCATGGCCCGCAAAAGTAAATCAAGCATGTTGCTTGCTAAATTCTGAACCAAAATTTCAAATTGTCATATGTAATCCACAATATTATCATTATTCTTGACTTCTGATTTTAAAGCTAGTTCTCTATCAATTTGTGGTGCGCTATGTACGTAACATGTGGAGGTGATGAAACATTTATTATGGTTCCCCCAAAATTCATAACGGCCCTCCGAGGGAAACCGTGACTACAATGTGGCCCGCGACAAAAAATGACTTTGACACCCCCTTGATCTAAATGAATGCAGCAGGTGACAAGACCTAGCGCGCTACGTTTGAGTGAATGCTAGCAGAGTAGCTCAAAAGACCACGTCAACCAAGTCAAGCGATCGTGGCCTGTGGAAATAGTGAAACAGATGAATAAATCTGCTTCAGCCCCCCCCTCCCCGCTAAAAAAACCCAAAAAAACCCAACTAAATAATTGGTAAAGCTCATTTCCAAACGATGCTCACTGTCAGGTTAGCATCTAAGATGGCCAAGGTGAAGACATTCCAACCCCGTCAATGAGCATGTTTAAAATGTTTGAATTTCCACAATGTCTGTCAACGTTTTGGTCGACTTGCCAAGCGGTTTACCCGATCTTTTCCCGCTGACACGTCGCACACACAAACGACTGTAAGGCAAACCAGAACATGAGAAGAAGCTTCGCTACATTTTAATGGGAGGCTCCCCCCCCCCCCCCCCCCAGTCACACGATGGCTTGGCTTGGGTTCAACGCGAGAGGAAAGCGACAAACATATTCCTAAATGACTTCGCAAAACGCCTCCCCGCGAGTTCCAAGGCAAACAACTATGCGGCCGGGCCTTGGCGCGCGAACGCAAACTGACAAAGCGCGCGGCGGAGTGCAAAGGCGCCGAGGCGCGACCGCATAGCTGAACGCTGAGTCAGGCGGCGGCAGCTGGGGAGGAAACGATCGTTTGGCGTCACATTCAAATCCCTTCGTTTTCGAGCTCCAACATCCATGCCCAAACTTTCCTTCACAGCCGAGCGTCGGCCCAGATCAAAAATGGGACGATGGGCGGGAGATCGTCGGGAGATCGTCGGGAGATCGGCGCGGCTCTAGCGAGCGGCGACCGTATGTTGATATATGTTGGATACTTGGCAATCGCAGAAGTGCCTATAAAACACCACTAGGTGTCAGTAACGTCACGCAAATTCTTTCCTATTCCACGTTTCATTCCGGGTCTGACAAAGAGCGAGTAAATTGACTTCATTTTTCATTCTACAGGTGTTCGCTTCTCATCATTCTTTTAAGTGCATTTTGGCTCCACGAAGCAGATTTCTGGCAGCAACTAGCGCCTGTAGTCGCTGGCTGTACGACTTTTTTTTTTTCTTTCCAACAGCGGATGATTACTGGTGCAACATGTCAATCCAGTTGTATAGCGGAAACAATGCTTGCAATCTGAAAAATGTTGCTTAGCGCTTCCAAGCACTCGTGCTGCGCATACATCTGGGAGCGTTTGCAACTTGGCTACTTTTGAGTTTCCTCACTGTTGCTAGTTTCCGCTACAGTAACACTCATGTCGTGATTATCTTGAACTGCGGTTTGGTGTCGGATTTGGTTTCTAAATTGGAGATGACACATGCCTAGGAGCACATTTTTTTTAAAAGTCACTGTTTTTGACAGAATAGCATCAGATTTTTGGGGGTGCTTTAATATGGTAGATACTGTCCGCCGGGAAATATGAAAGGGCTATACACTGCGATTGGTTGGCAACCAGTTCAGGGTGCACCCCGCCTACTGCAAATATCGATATCAAATGATGATGCCCCCATTTTATTTTTGAACATTTTCAACGTTACATGATCCTGCGAACATTAATTTTTTCTAATATATTATTTGGTAAGAATCCAAAACTGGTATTCAAAACACGATATGCTTATTCTGATAAAATTCTACTACCTAAATATGTTATCTTAGTGAGTTTACAAAATAGCAAACATTACGATTTATTCTTTTGAAAAAAATCGTAAAAATATACTATTAAAAAAATAAATAAAACGACTTGTGATTTTTTTTTCCTTAAAAGAATATCTAATAATATTTCTCTCCAAATATAAGACTATTCGCATTAGATTTTTCCTCAGGCGGGAAAAATAATAAATATCATGGAAGATTATGACCATTTTTTCAACAAAAACATTTCCGCTCATACTTTTACAATTTTTTTCTCTTAAAAGTATAACTGACATGTCTTCATGAATGTGTTTTCTGTGTTACTGAGAATCTTTTAGTGTGCTTGAAAGCGATCGCAAGCCAGCATAGAGAAAATACGTTGTCACTCTGTTGGTTACGTATTCGAGAAGAAGGAGTCTGTGGCGCTTGTCGATGTTTGTGGGGCCTCAGGATGAACTTTGAACCCCGTGCACCTTGGCAGGCAGTGAAAGGGATTTGGGACGAATCGGACGCTTGGCCGGCGAGTGCTGCTTGGCCCTTCACGCCGTGTGTTTCAGGAATGTGTGTGTGTGTGTGTGTGTTTGTAAAGGACGCTTTCCTGTCAGTGGCACTTTCACTAAACAATGTGACTAACCTTGTCCTATCTTCCAGAAGAAGCCGCTAAATTATAACAATATCACTAATGTTTAACTGCTCTAAGCAAAAAAAAAAAAAAACAATTAAAAAAAAAACAGTGGCCTGCGCAGGGGCGGCCTTAAAATCGGTTGATTAAAATGCATTTATGAATGTTCAAAGAAATCATTTTATATACTGTATAATGCTCATTCCAAAGTTTTTGTTTATTTTAGTCGTTTCGCTGCTTCATTCATGACTATTCATAAAATATATTACTTTTTTTTAATAGTCGGTTTAGTATACTCAAATTAATTAACACTAATTCAGTTAGAAATGTCACTGAGTTGTTTTTTTATTGTTAAAATGGAAATCCTTAATCTTACGTTCTTCTTTTTAAAAAAAGTTTGCGCACTTCATTGAAACGTGAGCCGTGTGGACAGTTTCCTCAAAGCGGTCGCCACTTTCATTTTTTCAGGACTCCGTCACCCCGCGTTTCTTGATGCGCGCCGAGAATGAAGAAGAAGAAGAAGAAGAAAGGAAAAAGGACGCTGACATGACGACGACGACGACGTCCGGACTCGCGTCAGTCAGCGCAGCTGAGGGCAATCAAATCAAAAAACAGCAAAAGCAAAAACAAGCCTAAGCTTCTTGGATTCCAGACACGAGGCATGAGAGGGATTTGGTGTCAAAGTCTGAGTGGTCTTAAGTAAGCGATAAAGCTAAAAAAGCAAGGGGGGGGGGGGGCGGCGGCGCCCCTCGCTCCTCATTGCCATGCGGTGTAACGCCACGCATGCTAAGCCTATTACCAGCGTGGATTTCTATTAGGAGGTAACAAGAAGCAGGATGTACTTGGCAGGGAAGAGAGAATGACTGTAAATTCTGTTCCGTACTTCATTCTGAATTTTACATCAATGGAAGGCAACGCAGGAGTCATGTCATGATGGCAGGAAAATACTTTGAAGTAGGGCGATAAATGTTGTCATCCGTTTCTTTATAGTATCTCCACAAGCACATGGTGTAGAAAATTCTATGAAAACGTAAAGTTGATCTTTGCTTTCATTTCAAACCAAAACAAAAGGTGCAGAGAGTTGTGGAATCCAACCGTGAGCTGCGACCGACAAATATATTCGTCAAGCGTGTCATTTTTTTATGGTTATGCGTAGAAAATTCAGGTTTGTAAACCAGTGTAATGGATATATGTAGACTGAAAGAGGAAAAATAGTCAGCCAATCTCGGCTTGTCACGTCGATGTCGATTATGAAAGGGGGGGGGGGGGGAAACCCCAACATGCTTCAAGTCCAACAATTTGGGGCACCTCGTACTTGAACAGAGTATGCATATGTGTGGTTGCAAGAGAGTATGTGTCGCGGTAGGTAGTAGACAGATGACACGGCCCCATTGAGTGATTGATGAACGGCATGTAAAAAAAAAAAAAAGCCACAATGTTTAACTCCGGGGCATGGGGTGAGTCAGGGTCGCTCACAGCAAGTTTCTTGGTTGTATATCTGTCAATCAATATCAATGAATAAATCTGCCAATATTTTTCCCCATCAAGAGCACTTTCTCTGTCTTGTTTTTGTTGTTTTACAGTTTGAAAAGTCACAAAGGCAAAAAAAAAAAATAGGAAGCATTGAAATAACTAATCTGCTTGTGTGTTTCTTTTCACAAAAAGCTCAATTTTTCTGGTTTCTGTTTTTGGTCACAATGCCACATTCATTTTCCTTGACGGATCCTTGACAAATAATGGATTTGAAATAAATACATTTGCTTCAAAATCACAATATTTCAACCAATTCAAATCTTTTGAACCTCAAAACTTTCCATGTTGTAGACGTTTTCTGTGAGAAAATGGTAACCAATTCACTTCGAATCAAAATTGTCATGTCTTGAACATATTTGAATAATTTTCAAGGGGGGGGGGGGGGGTGTTACCTGTCTCTAGGATCGATCCAGCTGGTGCTCTGGTTGATGTGGTCGATGTAGTAGACTTTGCCGTCAAAGTCTCGGGCTTCCTCCCAACCGTCGGGTAGTGGCAACTCCGTCCTCGGCATGTCAGGCGAGTCTCCATGTAATGAACTGCCGGCGACTACTCAAAATATCGACGAGGGGAAACCATCGCTTTCCTCGGTCATCATCGTCGTCATCACCGGTGGCGGTGGGAGTTATTCCCCAGCTGGCGCCGCTTGGCTGCGAATATCCATAATAACAACAGTGTAGTGATCCAAGCAAAGAAACTGGCGACTAAAAGTGACGAAGGAGGTCGAACAGTTCCATCAGACTGCACTTGATGTCTCCTCCAATGTCGCCATCTTTTATCCCCTCCAAAAGTTGAGGGCAACTTCGGATGCCAAATTGCCGCGTTGTGCCACCCGCCCCAACCAAAAAGCCGCTAATTGGGGGAGGTTCGCCGTCAACGTTTTGAGGCCACACGGTAAATTCCCAAACGTGACGGTTGATAGTATACTCGCGAAATAAGGATTTAAAAAGACTCCGCTCGACGTCCCCGGGAAGCCTTGTCCTCGTCTTGGCCACAGGCCACCACCATGTTCCAGCGAGGACCGAGGAGGAACCGATGCTAGCCCCACTGACGACCAAACTTGGGGTTGGAGGGCAAAAATAAGTCCAGCGGGAGGAAGCAGGGACACTGACCGCTACATACAATACAAATTCGGCGATTCATCCACGGTCGAGGACTTGTAATGATGCGAAGGTGATGGTGGTGCTGCTGCTGGATACACTGCTCGTCCAGTTCCTGGTGACTTAGCTAGTCATCCGGGATACGTCAAGTCAAACCGGACATCTCGATGTTGCGGTTCCGGTTGCAAAGTAAAACGTGTTTTATAAAACGGTGTCGGAGCTTTCAGAATAAAAGACGAAAAATTTGTCTCAACTCCGTCGTCGGTTTGTTTGTCTAATCTAAACTATTAGATATAATATTACATTATAAAGCGCATTAGGGCCACAGAGGATCACACTAAGATGCAAAGAGTTATCAAGCCACCATTTACCTTTTGTACAGTAGTTTTAGCAATCCTTTAGCACACCCAAGTGGCCAATTGTGGAACTGACACTGACCCATAGGGATTGATGTTCTCCTTGAACACCTCAGTCTGTACGACGGGGAGGAGGCATGCAACACATTTGAATAGGTGGGTCTAATTATTGCTATTTTGAAATATCTACCGAGAAATATACATGCCTCTACTGTACACCATTTAACATTTGTTAATTTTTTTCCGGAAAATTCAGCTTTACATTACAAGACGGTATTTTGAAAATATAGATCATTTGCCGTGAAAAGAATACAGAGTGTGTGTTTCGTGTCGCGAGTGCAGTCATTCAATAACAAGTTTATAGCTCGTGACATATTGAGACGTCCCCCCAGAGGATATTCCTCGTTTGAATATGAACGCACCTTCCGTCGAACGCAGCCACTGGAAGCCCACGTTCACGCCAAGTACTTGAACGCCCCATTGTCATCCCGCGCCTCTTCGGAGAACCAACAACAACACCGGCAAGCAAGCGAGCGCGCGGTCACGTGTCGAGAGGAGGAACCACAGCAGAAGCAGTCGACACGGCGCCACTCGCCCTCCGCTCCCGTCCGGGAAGCAGCGACCCCGCTCCGGCGCCTGCACGCACCCATGGTGCTTCTCCGGCACATCTCGGTGGCGCTGACCGCCGCCATGGTCACGCTGGGTTCGGCCATCTTCATCGCCCTCAACTACTTCTATCCGAGGCGAAAGTGGTCACCGCACTTACAATACGCCACCATCAAGGAAGTAAGGCACCGTTCCATTTGGATCCACACGATCCCGATAAAGACATTTGTGTGATAATTGATTTAGAGTATGAGAGGGGAAAAAAATAACCACAGGTGAAAATGTCAAAATATCTGACTGAATGGATGTAATTGATGGTCTGGGTTCAAATCTCGGTCTTTCAGTATGTGGTTTGCAAGTTCGGTTCATACCATTGACCGGCAACGTGTCCCCCTACTCTTCGCCGGCCTACTCTTAGCCTCAATTAAGACTCTCCATCATTTTAGTTGATCTTCTAAAATATATAAATTACTTTTGCAGCTCCTCTAAGTTATTGATCAAGCCCCCCCCCCCTTGAGAGAGAAAATCCTGGCGCCTTGCCGGGATAATAGACATCCTGTACTTTGGAGGCAAATATGAGACACCGCCTTAATGTCCAAGAAGCAAATAACTGCGGTGTGATGGGCTGATTATAGAAAACCAGAACTGATGCAGCGCAAAAAAACCTTCCAGTTTACTCCTCATCATCAAGACTATTTCAAACTTGTTCTTTGAGCAATGTGGTAAAAGTGCCATTTTCCATGCGGTCTGGTATCCCGGCAATCTGAAGTCAGTGCTGTACTGCTATTCATTCATCATGCCTTTTTACATCTTACAGGGAAACCACCTCACCAAGTGAGGGAATTAATCAAATTCTCACAAACAATTTGAATACACTGTGGCACTGTATTGATACTGTGTTGGTTAGTCAATAGTGACTTCTGCTGTACATCGAAAATCATTACAGGTAAATAAAATGTAAAAAAATAAAATAAAATAGCATGTGAAAAAACATTTTAACTTTATTCAATCGGTAGTATTTTGCCTAAACTATGATTTCATCTCGGTATAGTTTCATTTGCTCCATTTGTTCACTGATTGGTTGATGAGGAAATGGCTGAACGTGTGAAGCAAGAACTGCTCTGCGCAAAGTCCGCGCTGATAATGCCGCATAGCAAGACAGACAAAAACCGTGTCTTGCTACAGCTCGAAGTTGGCCCCGCGGTGGGCTGCAGACGGCTTGTTTGCATTTGCCGCTTGGCTGTTTACTCGTCATCACAAGCGCATGCCGACACACAATGTCAATGAGATGCCTGACGGTTTCATCTACACCCGCCGGCAGGAGAAAGAGGACCCCAGGAAGCGTCAGGTGCTGGTGCTCGGCTTGGACGGAGCCGGCAAGAGCAGCGTGCTCCAGGGCCTGACGCCCGGGGGGGCCAAGAGGGGCCGCTGCCGGCCCACCCGAGGCTTCAACTTCATCAGCCTCAGCGCGCCCGCTTGTCAGCTGGACTTCCTGGAGAGTAAGTGGGCCATGAGTTTTATTTAGACAGAAGTAGCTTTTTAGTACCAACTTGTGGTAACTTGTAACTGCGACATCTAACCTTTTGTGGTTTTGTTTTTCCAACTTGAGCAATTTTAAATCGGTTTTTATGTTGATTTGTTTTTACAGTTGGCGGCGGTGAGGAACTGCGCCCTTACTGGTTAGAGTATCTGATCAAAACTCACGTGCTGGTCTATGTGGTGGACTCGTCTGATCGCGGCCGCCTCCCGCTGGCCAAGATGGAGCTGCACCGCCTCCTGCGGGTGCAACCCCAGCTGCCCGTGGTGGTCCTGGGGAACAAACAGGTCAGAATTAAAAGTTCCTGCAAAGTGGAAAATAAAGTTGCACGGATGTGGGGGGGGGGGTGATCGTGCCTGCGTTTGTGTCTCCTACCAGGATAAACCTGACGCGGTGAGCGTGTCCGAGCTCCATGAAGCCTTGTCTCTGGGCTCGGTGGTGGAGGGTAGGAAGCTGTTCCTCCTGGCTGCCCAGCTGGGCTCCGACAGCGCCCTGAGGAACTCCTGCAGAGGCCTGGACACCTTCCAGGACCTCCTGCTACAGCTTGTGTGATGGGGGGAGGGGGGATGAGGACCGCCTCTGCAACTGTTTTAAAGGAGCGAGACAAGCGAAGGGCGGCAGCGTGTACACAAAAACATTTGTCATCCTCTTCCGCTCACATGGCGCGTAGTTTTGCGCCGGCTTGTTTCGGCACGTCGCAGAAACAAAGACGAGACGATGCACGAGGATGCGTGACCCGTGTAAAAAGTCAAGCCGAGGAAAGTTTTATTTTTTGGTTGCCCGTGTCTGTAAAATGAATGCTTGGAACTTTTGGGGAATTTACAAGGAAAATGAGAGCCTATTTGTGTCCTTCGTGACTAAGGAAAGATAATTTTAAGTCAAGGGGGGGGGGGGAAAAAAACAAACTAAATCCAAATATAAACCCACGCACAGAGAGAACATGCAAACTTCACACAGGAGATTTTTAGGGCCAGGCCGATTGATCAACTGGCCGAAATTTTGCTCTTAGAAGCAGTAAAAATCAACCAACTTTTTTGACTTGTTGTCTTTTTATTTTTACATATGACACATTGCAACATAAGACAAAGATAATGGCATTTAAATAATGTTCCATAAAACACTGTACGTCGTCTACTTTACATCAGTTAGAAAAATGTTCAGGTTTGAGCATGGAATAAAGAAAAAAAACAAACACAAAAATGATTCCCAGCATCTGCTCACTCATGAATATCAAGGAGGCCCCTCCCCCTTTTTGTTAAAACACTGTAATATTTATTCTCTTTGATGTGCTGTAGTTGTAGAAATGTATTCATTCAATGGAGTCCGATTTTCATGACTGGAGAAAGAGGCTTGGCCGGTTTTATGCAAACTGCTGTACAAGTGCGCATGCCACGCTGCAATTTACACGAGGAAAATAAGATTAATTTAAAAAAAAACCTTCAATAAATTGCCCTTTTGCTTTGTTGCTAATACATATGCAACAGTGTGGCGCCAATGTTGTTCTCTCCAAAAACGGTTATATAACCTATAAGCCAATGTTTTCATGATAGCATTTATTGGGTGTGTGGGGAAACTATTTTAATCAGATGCAAACATCAAAACACACGATGTCCATTTTAAAAAAATAGGTAAAGCCTCTTTTCCGCTGTTTTTTTTTTTTTTAAATAAAAAGAAATTCTAGAAGTCCGAGACATCTCAAAGTCTTGTTTTCCATTTTTTTTTGTGTGTATCCTATCTACACAAACTGGGTCAACCATGGAAAAAAAGCCCTTTTTATGCCTGTTAACAAGTACTGTATACTCTTCCAAGTATACTTGGAACATTCTTACTTGAAAGCCCCCCCTGGCCACCAGCTCTCAGTGAGACATGGGTGTGGCTAGCGAGGCGACAAAGCCGTCGTAGTGCTGCGAGTGGCAGCGCTTGTACTCGTTGATCTTCCTTTTAATCTGCTTGGGCGTATCCTGGTAGTAGTTTTTCTCGTCGCGGGCCATCGCCTGCGGAATGAAACAATAGCAGGCTCTTTTTTTCCTTTAGAATAAAACGTTGTTTTTCCCTTTCCGTTCTTCAGTAATTAGCAGTCGAATAGAATTTCTGACCAATGAGCAAAATAAGCAGAACTGTGACTTTACCGCAAATATTTTTTTTTTTGCTTTCCAGACACCTCAAACTATAAAAAAATGCCACGAGTGATGCTGACTCCGCACGGCTTGCATTAAACATTTTTTAAAAAAAAAAAAATAGTGCAACAAGGTCGGTTGTTGCGTCAACATTGTTGGTTGTTGCCTCCTCACCTTGTAGTTGTCTTTGTGTTCCCGGATCATGTGCTGGACGTACATGATCAAGTCGGAAGACAGCGTCTTGGAGTCCGCCACTGGCAGGTTGGCCTCCTCCTCCAGCTCTACTCACACATTTGAGACTCACATTGTGACACGAGACACCTGTGCCTCGCTTCACTGCTATGCACCAAAACTTACGGTTGACGACGTAGGGCTTGATCACAACGGGGGTGGGAGTTGTCCTCTCTTTTCTGAACCCGAGGAGCTGGTAATGATGACAAAAAAAAATAGGACTGGGTCATCTAAAGAGGACATATGCTGCAACCCCCCCCAAATACATCTTGTTATCTGCCCATTTCTGGAAATGTCTGAACGAGACTTCCTGCACCTCCATCCATCGCGACATATCAACAAGGCTAATATGGTGGGGCTCCATGTACTCTGCATTTCCACTTACGCTCTCTTTCTTGATGGGCAAATTGCGGTTTGGGTCGGACACCAGGCCCATGTCCTGCAGGTTCCTGGTCAAGGACTTACTTGAATCCCACGCGTCTCGTATTTGTTTACTGAACAAAAATCAAATGAACAGACATGTCAGAAGTCAGGGGAATTTTCAACTGATTTGATTTGCTACACACACACACACGCACACGCTGATATGTATACAAACTACTTTCATATACATCCAAACTTAACATAACAATGATCCAAATCACAAAACACGCATTTCCTTTCTCACTATCTCTTTACGTTAAGGGAGTCATACGTAGAATGTAATAAGTTACAAGATCGCCACATATGTTTATGGAGCCATAGCTAGCATGCTAACAGCGCTTACTTTTCTATCTTCGGATTGGCTTTCTTCCTGAACTTCCTCTTCAGCTTCTTGCGGTTTTGATTATAGTTAAAAGTATTACTTTTGCTCTTCTTTCTGACTTTTGACATGATTACTGATTATGAATGTCAGACTTTTCCTCTTCAATTCGAGTTGCAGCTATTCCAATGCTAAGTGTGGTTAGCAATGAGGAAAAACGTGTCCGAGTGAGAGGACATTGGATAAGTTCCGGTCATGTGACAACCCTTCGTTCCCGCCCCCCAACGCTTTTATAGTTTTTCCTTTTTATTTATTTAGTTTACAACATATACATATATTTAAAGTTCATATGATTAAAAATACGTATTGTTATATTTTATTAAATGAATCGACGAGCGACAACATACCGCAATGTGGTCATGTGACAACTAAGACCGCGCCCCTTCGTGTTTTTCCAAATATTTTTTTCTTGTTTATTTTTTAAATTAATATATTTGGGAACATATGACACCACTATTCCAAACGTTATATAACTTTAAATGTTTTTTTTTATTATTAAATTGAGTTGACGAGCGAGATTGCTTTAACCACGCCAAGTGAAAATCGGCGACGACTCGATTTTTACGTCAGAGGTCCCAAGTGAGCAGAGGGACAAGCTGGGACTAGAAGTAACGAATAAGTCCAGCATAGTAATAAATACAGTAATATTAGTTTTAATTGGATCACGCAATTGTGGTGCTATTAATTATGTTTTGTTGTTGACGCCCTCTGTGATGGGGATTTGTCCACAAGAGATAAGATATAAGCAGTGTCAGAGAAACAGAAGGACATTGTTGATTAGAAAATAAGACACCTGTAATGTGATCGAAACCACCAATCTGAACCAATTCAGAGATTCACCAAGACATTATAATTTGCTAAATATGTCGTATTACGTATCAAATATTGCCACGTAATATTGGCTCTGTCCTCCATTTGCTCGTGCAGCCTGTGCAACACGCTGGCATGCGGTTTCATTAACAACAAACCACTCAATACTGCATTATAAGTTTGGAGTGAAGACCAGATCAATAACGCTATGAACCTGACAATGTGCAAGCCACTGTCGTCATGTCTTGTCCTGTGGTAGTAAACAATAAAAAGTGTTTCCTAATGCACCTTAAAAAAAAAACGCTGCGGTGCGTTCATTGATCACCCTGCCGCAAAGAGCATCTGCCCCGGAGTCGTGATTTATTGATTTCTGGGTTTGTAAGCAGTTCATGCACTCTGACGACCACAAGCAGAGAAAGACGAGACGAGGGCACCGTTGTTCTAGTATTATTGTTTTTCTCTCTCATTGTGGTTGTTATAAACCTTTATTTTAATCAGGAGTACAGGAATAATGGTAGTCAATTCAGCAAGTTTCATACGACTTTTGTTTTGAAATGCAAAATCGGATCTTTGTGTATGAGTTCTGTGGTCGTCGAGAGTCCCCATTTCCCTCATCCGCCTCCAGGACTGTGTTGTTTGGGCGCTAACTTCAGGGGATCCTTTTCAATCGTGTCTTTTTTTTTCCCTTTCTTAAAAAAAAAAAAAAAAATCACGAGTAAGGGAATCTATGAACATTGCTGGCGAACTTTATTTTGAAATGCAGGAGGAGGGGGCAGGAGGCGGGCGCCCAAGTGCCGATGTCACCGGACAGGACTGCGGTGGGGAAAACCGCGACTGCGGACACAATCTTCCCCCCCCCTCAGGCCGGCCGGTGGGAGGAGGTTAGCGGACGGTGCGCGTTGACGGAGGATCGAATCCGCCCGGGAGCGGGGTGGCGGTTCGCTGTTGCGGAGCTCGGCCCCAGCATCGCCGCTGCTTAAATTCGACACCGAGTCAACATGGAGCTCGAGAACATCGTTGCCAACACGGTTCTGCTGAAAGCACGGGAAGGTGAGGATGGAGATGGCGAATTGACAGCTCCGACCGTCGGTAGGGGGGGGGGGGGGGGGGGGGGGGGGGGGGGGTGGGAGCGGACTACATCTTTGTAAGACGAGTTAGTTACCCCGTAATGACTCTCTGTCTACGAGCAGAACTCCTTTTGAAAACCGAGTCGTTTAAATTTCGCTCTCCCCTCCCGAACATGGACGGCTACCATAAAACCGTACAATGTACGATCAGATAAATTCACGCCTTGTGATTCATTCGGCATCGACATATGCCGTGTTATTTAATGTCCCGACGACTAATTCAAGCTCAGGTTTCCAACTGGTCAATTACTTGGCTGTCGTGCCGATCTCCATTTGAAAACCGATGAATTGAATCGGTCTTCCCGTCTCCCGCCAAACATATCTCCTATTTATCTCATGAAATGTTACAACCAGACTATTTAGCACCTGGATATGGATGCGGCGCTGAAATACAGTTCTTTAAAGTCCATAATGAATACGTCTTCCCCGCTTTGTAGTTTTCCTGTCCGTAACTGTTGAAAGTGCAGGATTCCATTTGAAAACTCAGCACTTGAGTCTCCTGTCATCGCCCTAATATGTACGCCTCCCATAAATCAATATAATGCACCACCACACTCCAGTATTTAAGATAAGATCATCCATTTTGTGTTCTTACCCAAAAAGAGAAACACCTCGTTCATGATTTGACATAATCGTAGTGTCATTTGAATTGCTCTAATATCAACCCATCGAATGCGGGACCTGAGAAGTAAGTATCGGCTTTTTGATTTGGGAGATTCATTTACATTTCGAAATTCCTCTTTCCTGAATGAGTCAAGTGCAAGTCTTGGAACATTGCTGTGGTGCAGAACGCCAAACTGAGCAATTTTAAAGTTTCCTGCCACCTTGTTCACACAGTCACTTCCTCTAAACGAATATAACGCACAACCTGGCTGTTTAGTCTTGGTTCGGCAAAGAAATACCGTTTTGTTTTTTTTTGTTTTTTCCGGAATGACTCAGGTCGGTCGGTTGAAATAGGAGTGTCGCGACTTATCGAGTTTCTCCTGGTTGACGTTGCGGCATCGTCCTGTTGCTTTGCGAAACAGGATGTCGAGAGGGAGCAAATCGTGCTTTGTGGGTACGCACGCAATGTCTGATTTGACTCTTTTGTGTCACGACGACTTTGAGAGGATGTTCGGCGGCCTGCGCGTGTATGAACAGAAAGTTGTTTGAGAATCGATTCAATGTCCTTGATATCCCTGCTTTAGGTTTTGTACTAGGATACTCTCTTTATCCTCACAGGTAGATCACACAATAGTAGAGCCCCGTCCTCAACATGGCGATTGCGATTAAATGTGCGATTAAATGTGCGATTAATTTTCCAAGGTCCTCCGGATTGTATTTGTTAACGAACACACGCAATACTTAAAATATCAATAAAGTTTCATTACATGCTAGTTCACCAAAAAGAAAGGCGCAAAGTCACGATATTCACGCTCGTATTTTGCTTTTTGGATTGATTTTACTTGTCAAAATAGTTTGAATGCCCCTTTTCCTCCATTACATTGAGCTACATACTCTTCGCTACTTCGTTTAAAAAAAATTAATAAATACATTTTAAGCTACCGGTATTATTTGTTGGCGCAATCTATTTGCTTTGGTTTCTCAGAGAGACTTCAGCCTCGGGTGTTGTCACATGACTCGGTTTCACCAATCCGACGTAACCACTAGAGACGTTTGACTCCGTTCCACCAATCAAAAGGAGCCAGGAAGTCACGTGACGGCACACAAAGTCTATAAGGTAAATCTGTGTTTACCTTACAGACTCCAAAAAAGATCCACTATTTCATGCTCTGTCATCGGAAAAAAAAAACGTCCCGGCATTTCAGCTTACAAGAATTCCGTAGTCATCAATTTAAGTCAATTTCTCGCGGCTACACATTTGCTATTTCACATCGTTGGGGCAATATCTGAATTTGTGAGTGCAAACGCTTTGTGGGCGCTGTCGTTTCAAATGATTACATGAAATTATGCATGTCGTGCATTTTTTCGTC
The DNA here is from genome assembly GCA_018466805.1 of Hippocampus abdominalis. Classification (NCBI taxonomy): domain Eukaryota; kingdom Metazoa; phylum Chordata; class Actinopteri; order Syngnathiformes; family Syngnathidae; genus Hippocampus; species Hippocampus abdominalis. Next base: position 13,507,790 of record CM031710.1, on the reverse strand, counting down.
CACTCCAACAGACACTGAGCCGCTTTTATCCCAGCGCGACAGCTGGCTATCTTGACTTTTTAGAATGTGTTCATCTGATACATAATAATTAAAAATCCCCGATAAGGAGACCGGCATCGTCTCGTTTTTTTGCCCCGAAAGATTGTCGGCGATCGCCCGTGCGCCAAATTCATCTTGGATTTCCTGAAAACATTTTTTAAAAAACCAAAACAGCCATTTGCTGTCCTCATCAGATTTACGAGCGTGTGTTGTTAAAAAAAAAAAAAGAAAAAAGCCTGGCCTGTCAAACAAAACTGGAAGCGTCACCTGGATGCCGTCGTACCCAGTCCACCTCTTTTTCAGCACCACTTGGCCCGTCGCAGGACGCTATGGCGTGTTTTTCACACACACACACACACACACACACACACACACACACGGAAGCACAGAACAACCTCGCTTTTGTCTGCGAATCTATGGGCACGTTTTTACCTTTAATGGCGCATCTTGTTTGCATTCAGAGTACAATGCGCTCTGTACATCCTCCATTGCTGAGGCACAAATAGCAACCTTGTATTTGTTTTTTTGACAGTTCTTTTTCTGAAACATTTATTTTGTGCATGCAACACTTTTTCTTTTCTACCCCCCCCCCAATTTTGCTGCTGTAGACTACAAATTTCCCCAGTGCGGGACAAATAAAGGTTATCTTATCTTATTCGCCAAAACTGCGTCACGGTTCAATGCCAGCGCCTCTGCCATATCTCGGAATTTTTAGCAATCTTTTTTTGGGTGGGTTTTACAACTAAAAGACGACGAAGATGTAGCGTTTCGAGCCTTGGGTGTAGTATCATTTTTTTGCCACAATGTGCTGTGCAACAGCGAGCTGCATACCGGAAGAGTGGCAACGTAATAAGGAGCCAGAAGGAGGGGCAGAGAAGGTCCCAAACTGGTACATACTGTATTGCACCTTTTGTTGGTCATTATAAAATTATATTTTCCAGTACTGTGTTTGATACAGATCGTATGTGGCACGTGTGTCATTTTTCCAGATGCTAGCACCTAACTAGCTAGCATTTTTTATGCTAGCACCTAACTAGCTTGCACTATTTTTTTTAACGTTTGTATTTGCGAATTTTCATTTAATTTCCGTCTTACACTTCGGTGTAACAGATTCCCAACTTTTATTCTGATAGTTTTGATATGGGCGTCAATAAGAAGTGCAGGCATGAAGGTGTTTTTTTTTTTTTTTCTCCAGAAAAACAAAAGCACGATGTTTAACGATCAGCGACACAGTTTGCTATGCAGACTTAAAATGCTCGACGTGTTTGTTTGCAGGAGGCGGTGGAAACCGGAAAGGAAAGAGCAAGAAGTGGAAGCAGATGCTGCAGTTCCCCCACATCAGTTTGTGTGAAGAGCTGCGACAAGCCACCGGTAAACTTTTTACAAGATCAATATTTACAAACTCTGATTTGTTTCTTCAAAAACCCCGTCCGGGACTTAAACGTAAAACGATTACGCTGATCGTGTTTTTTTTTTAATGCTATTGACCTGATGATAAGCCCGGAAAAAAATTCAAGCGCATCCATTTTGAGTGCAGTTTAATTCTCAAGAATATAGAACATTGGTATTTAAATGTGGAACAATTACAAAAAAAAAAAAAAGGTCCCGAGATTGATAATACAATAAAAAATACGGATAAAACGGTCTCGCTTTGCTAAAATTCTACTTGGAGAAGATGGTACGTGATGACGAGAACCTTCAGCCGTCGCTCCGCGTAAGCCAAAAACGCAGGATTATAGAGGAGTTCAAATTCAGTCATTGCGTTTTCACTCCTTTTCCATTCAAACATACTAAAACATGTGAGCTGTTTCAAATTGTGCCCCCCCCCCCCCCCCCCACCACCACCACCCACCATTTGTCTCTTTAAAGCAGCAGCAGTCAGTCACGCCGACCGCAGTTTCCTGCACTAGGAGGCTGCGAGGCGCATGCTCTCTCTCTCTCTCTCTCTCTCTCTCTCCTGTCCGCGTAACGTGGGCTCTTCTGCCGACGGCAGCCATGCAAATGGACTCTGAATTTGAATGAGTCAAATGGCCACCTCATGACCGAGCGAGGTGGGAAGGAAGTGCTTTGAGAGCACAAGAAACGTCGCCATTTTCAATCTGAACACCCCTCCCCGCCCCTACTTGCGTGTCGAGGTACATCTCGGTGCGTCTGTTATTACGAAAGCTGGAGTATATTAACACACTCTTGAGTAAGAGCCGGGCAGGAAACCGTCAACTTCCTTGTTGGTAGCTTCTTCTCTCTTTTTTTTTTTTTTTTTTTTTAACCGTATGACATCACAAATGTTGCGCAACTAAGGAGCTCTTCAGGTGCATTCCAACTCGCCAGGTGTGAATCGACATTCAACCCTTGAGTAACGGAAGACGAAGCCCCACCACACTCTCTCCGCTCTGTGCAGCTGTTTTTGCATGTTTGTATATTACCCCCCACCGCCCCCCACCTCCTTTCCCTCCCTAAAAAATGTCCTTGTGATTGCTATCCTGGAAAGGAAAACTAGAAAGCAACCCAAGATAACGACAGACTGTGGACCTGACCCCGATTCTCAGAATGGCTGTCGTTGGTCGTCAATGACGACTTCAGTGAATCGTGAGGGGACAACGTAGCTTAAAAGTTGCTTCAGTGGACTTTTTTTTTTCTTTTTCTGGTTTCCCCCCCCCCAACAGAGAAAGACTACAGCAGCTTGTGCGAACGGCAGCCCATTGGACGCTTGCTCTTCCGACAGTTTTGCGACACCCGACCCGAGTTGAGGCGCTGTGTCAAGTTTCTGGATGGCGTGGTAAGATTTGACCCCCCCCCCCCGTTTAGTTTGGGGAATTAGTTGCATTCTACATTGTAACATCAAAATGTCAACCTGACAGTAGTAGCTAGTAGACAAAAGTCTGCTAGCTTAACGCTAACGCCTAACTACTAGACAAAAGTCTGCTAGCTTAATGCTAACGCATCACGGAAAGCACCAGCGAGGGTCTAACAGGAAATGAGCGGCGATTTTATCGGAATTATAAATTAAACCTTCAAACAACACCTCGTGTAACAAGCACACCGTACAGCCACACATTCAAACAGAGCACACGCCAAAAGAGAATTTAACATTGTCTGTTGAAAGAGCAAAACGCCATTGATTATCACAAACAAAAATTAGCCTTGATGTAATTATAAAACCTTCAAAGAGCGAATGGCACACGGAGAGGCAACATGTACAAAGTGAGCATAAAATGACACGCGTAGGTACTTTGGATATATTTTCTCTGCTGTGTGGGAACAACGCTATCGCTGAAAGTGACATCGTTGGGGGCCTTCTCTGCCTCTCTGTTAATGGGGGGATAACTTCAGTGCCGGCGTGCATGTTTGCAACACAGTTGCCACGAACAAAACAATCGCCTCAAAATTCACTTTTAGCGCATGTTGAGCCGCGATGCTATCGCCTGCGTGTCTTATGTCGCGGTTATTCCGAGGCTTGCACTTTAGTGCACAATGATGCAAGTGTACTAAGACAGCTGATGGGGAAGCGCATCAGGTGATAGATAACCCCCCCCCCCCCATCATTTCAATTTGCTTAAAAACGAAGTCTTTGTCAAAATGGGTCAGCGTGCATAAAGGCCTTTTTACATGTCGTGCATAATTGACTGTTGGGGCTTCCGGAAAGTCCTGCTCGCCAATCAAGCTTGGAATCAGACAACCAAGCAGTTCTTCTGTCTTTCTATTTCCAAAAACGTATTTTTTTGAAACGAGCTGTTCAGAATGTTGCTGAAATATGGCCAATCGCATTCAATATATTGATCCATCGCCATGAAATGCACCCGCGCCGATTCAATAATGAATGGATCCTTTTTCTTTTTTTTTTTTGGACGAGGCAACATTTTTATCGATATGATGAAGTGGAAGCGGTTGCTCGTGCGTCAGCGAGGCTCCAGCCTGACCTTTCGGCTTTAACGGCTCTCAGCGACACGCATTACAGATCCTCCTCGAACCCTTCTCGTGGCCACTTCCTGCCCGTCGTGAGAACGGGACGGTTAAAAGGGGGGAAGGCAAGCGGCGCCTGCTCTTGTCACTTAGCGTCGGCTGCGCGGAGGAAGCACTTTGCAGGCTTCCCGGCAGAGTGGGCTTTACAAGTGCCACATGCAGTCGGTTGCTTCATCGATCCATCGGCAGTTTTTGCATGCTGCCACCTGCTGGTCATTACGATATTTGCGCTTTTTTTCCCGATGGGAGGCCATTGATTGCAGTTTTCTGAGAGTCAGATCATTTTAATTGTTGTTGTATTTTTTTTTTTTACATAAACTGAAATAAAATAATAATAATAAAAAAAAAAATTTGGGGTGGGTTGCATCTTCCTGCTCACGTTACACGGACGCGTGTGCCCCGCAGGCGGAGTACGAGGTGGCGCCGGACGAGAAGAGGAAGGAATGCGGTCAAGAACTCATCGATGCTTTCTTCAATCCAAAGGTCGAGCTCCAAAGTCATCTCAAAATTTTTGTCTCTTGCTCTATCGCAGTCGGGATTAAAAAAACAATTTTTTGGGGGGGTTTATTGCTAAATGGCATCAGACTCATGTCATGATGTACTTCTCAATATTTCACCACGATAGACAGACAGAAATTCGCTCGGCACCGCTTGTGGAAATTTGGTGTGAATCTTGCGTCTCCGGTTTGGGTTATGAACTTTGCGCACGACAGTCGGAGGACCACGTGGTGGAGGTGGACGAGAGCACGGTGACCCGCTGTGAGGAGGGGCTGCAACAGGAGGCCTGCAAGGAGCTTTTCAAGGACTCTACCAAGTAAGAGCACACCTGTGCGAGCGAGGCACATTTTTCACACAGTTCCTCCCGTCTAAAGTTAGTAGTACACAGAAAAATGAAATATTTCTTATTTGATATTTTTTTCGGGGGGGGGCGTGAATCCAAACAGCAGCACTGCATTGAAACAGCATTTGAGTGCGCAATGTCCGTGTTTCCTATTGTTTTAAGATCCACTTTTACTTGACGCAAGTATTCAAAAAGTTTGTCTGTTTTTTTTTTTTTTTTTCTGGTACTCAACAACACGTGTATTTTCCCTTGCAGATCGATCCACGACTTCCTGAGTGTGGCGCCCTTTGGAGACTACCACGACAGCATGTACTACAACAGGTTCCTCCAGTGGAAGTGGCTGGAGAGGTAATAGCGCCGTCCCGCTCGATCGCTCCCTCCCCAGTGATGTCCTATTTCCTAAAAAAAAAAAAAAAAAGGCACAGGTGGTCCGAGCCTGCAGATGAGGTGCATGGTGTCGGAGCTTTTGAAGTAATTAATAAGTGAAGCGAGATAAGAAAGCGTTGAAGCGGACCTGCGGAGGCGCGTCGTTCACGTCGGGATGTGACCAACTTATCTTTGACAACGCGCCGTGGGAGTGGAGCTCGCGGAAATAGTCGTCCTTGTCTGTTGACAACGGGGAAAGGAAATTTCGGTTTGAATGGATTTCTGTTGTTGTAAAGGTCTCTTGTTTTTTTTTGTTTTTTTTAAACTGCAGATGGTTTGCGAACAGTGGCCTGACTGTGTGTTTTTGTTTGTTTTTGTTTTTCCAGGCAACCAGTGACAAAGAATACGTTCAGGCAGTACCGAGTTTTAGGGAAAGGCGGATTTGGTGAGGTAAGTCGTCACAACAAAAACATTCTGATCGGGCTGAATAGAAATGTCGTCGTATAAAATGAATCTTAAAATGTTACAAATAAATGTCGGCGAAATGATAAAATAAGTGTTGTCCTATCCTATCAATTAAATAGGAAACATTGAATTTGAAGAAGTGACGTTTGGCTTCTCCCCGTCCAAAATAATTTTTAAAAAATCACAATTTAATTGCGTAGTTCATCCATCCATATTCAAATCCGTTCATCCTCACAAGGGTCACGGGCGTGCTGCGACCTACCCCGGTGGTCTTCGGGCAGTTGCCAAGCGACTCCCTGAACCGGCAGCCAGCCAATCGCAGGGCACACATAAACCAACAACCATTCACGCTCACAATCACACCCAGGGCCAAATTTTGAGCGTTCCATCGACCTGCCGCGCATGTTTTTGGAATGCGGGAGGAAACCGGAGTACCCGGAGAAAACCCACGCAGGCGCGGGGGAGAACATGCAAACCCAACAAAGGAAAGCCGGAGCCGGAATCGAACCCTGCACCTTTGCACTGTGAGACGGACGTGCGAACCCGTCATCCACCAGAGCGTCCTATTCATTATAACAACAAACAATTAGAGGAATAAAAAAAATATCTATGCACTGTAAAATCAAAAACAAATCATTCATAAAGTCAAATTGAGAAAGTTATCCATACATTTTCCATCACCAGCTGTTGTGTGAAGCATTTGGTGCACGTCTGTCAATCCAAGCTCCCATTCATCCACCACGTTGCACTTTCCTTGACATGAAGGATATCGATGTCCGTGCATACGCCAACGAACTTGCCCCAAAGCGTGTTTGACCTCTCAATGGGTTATCTGTTCGTGGTGGGGATTTTATTTTTTATTTTTTATTAATGGACAAATAAGAAAGAAAAGGCTACAATGGACGCACTGTTACGCATCCCGACCAAAGAGACCATATTCTTCGCTCGTGGCTCCGGCTATTTATAAGCGAGCCCCCCCCCCCCACAGTCCCCCTTGGCTTTCACTCAAGTCCCTTTATCGACACGTGCACGCACATGAAAGTAAAACTGAATCACGGATTGTTGGCGAGAGAAGTGGCATACACCCACCCGGCCAATTTGGGTGTAAGAAGTGGGATAAATCATCACTAAAAGAAATAAAACCATCCAGTACAGTACATTTAACTCATTCACTCCCAAAGACGTTTTTAAACGTCTTTTCAGACTTGGTCCAGAATTGGCTGGTACTGAATGAGTTAAGTACTGTTCAGTTGTGAATAACGTTTCCCCACAATGCATTTACTTTCAGTTTTTTCGAAATGGTTGTTTTCAAGAAGTCTTTTCGGGAGGCAATTTTTGTTTTTTCTGAAGAAGGCTTGTTTTGCAGGTGTGTGCGTGTCAGGTGCGGGCCACGGGGAAAATGTACGCCTGCAAGAAGCTGGAGAAGAAGAGGATCAAGAAGCGCAAAGGCGAGTCCATGGCGCTGAACGAGAAGCAGATCCTGGAGAAAGTCAACAGCCGATTTGTGGTGAGCCACCGGATGGGACTTGCACTTTGGGAGCCATTGCCGCGTTGCACCTCAACCAATTCAATTCGGCAAAACCTTATTCGGCCGCGGAGCCTCGGGCGGGTTTTTGTTTTAATTCCTCATTTTGGGAAAGAGCAACAATGGGGGGAAACTCCAGTCGTGTTGGGTTAATAGCTCGCAGCGAGATAGCGTTAAAAAAATATGAATAAAGATTGTATTGTATTGTACAAACAATAAACAACGATGAACTAGTTCATTTTGGGAACAGTGAACGGAGTTAAAAAATTTGGAGTGATGGTTTATGTTATTAAAATGAGTGGTCGTCTACTGTCGTATCTGCTGAACACACCTTTCGACGAGAAATAGTACCTAGTACTGTAGTCCTCTACCCGTCATACCAACAAGATATGGAGCAATTGAAAAAAAAAAAAAGTTGTGCGAGTGAAAACCCAACGAAAAATGTTCCAGGTGTACCTCAGGAATCCATGCCCGAGCCATTTCTATTCCCTCCATACGTGGTCTCCTGATGGACGACGCTAACGATCTGGCTCGGGTTTCCTCAAAGAACTCACTCACTGGCACTCGCACTCAGCATTCGTTACACCATCCTGCAAACAAATCGCTCTTGTTTACGGCGTGGTCACAAGTAGAAAAAGGAAAGAGAGTCCATTTGTTGCTTCACTTTGCCCTTTTAAAATGTTGCATTAATTGGTTCTAGTGGGCTGCAACTTATAGCCTGGGGGGGGGGGGGCTGGTAGTTAGATGGGCATAACTATCATGGCACAAAGTGTCTCATTTATTCTTTTGTTCTTGAATTCAGGGTGGGGCATCGTGCATATTTTGGCAATTGAAAATTCCCACCTGTCGTAACATGTCGGGCACATGATGATGTCAACGTTCCCCTCGAGGATCAATAATTACGTCTCTAAAACGATTCCGTAGAAGATACCGCAGAGACTAGCGTTCTAACGTTCTTTCCCCTTGTCTTTTCCAGGTGAGCTTAGCGTACGCCTACGAGACCAAGGACACCCTGTGCCTGGTTCTGACGCTCATGAACGGCGGCGACCTCAAGTTCCACATCTACCACATGGGCGAAGCGGGCTTTGACGAGAGGAGGGCTGTCTTCTACTCGGCCGAGATCTGCTGTGGTCTAGAAGACCTGCACAGGGAGCAAATCGTCTACAGGTGACGGCGTGCCTCAACCTAACCCACATCCAACCTATTTTTTTTGGGTGTCTTATGTTGATTTGCCATTTCTCCCCTCACAGGGACCTGAAACCTGAAAACATCCTGTTGGATGACTATGGTAAGTCGGCGCATTCATAGAGAGGGGGGGGGGGGGGGGCACACTCAATGTACAGGTGTCGCACACCAAGCGAAACATGACTGAACTCACTCAGTCATTAGTGGCCCGACCACTCGGTCGCTGGTTTTGCTGCGATTCAAGCCATACCAACACAATATGGAAGGTATACATGCGGGATATTGTGTTTTACAACAATACTGAACCAGATTTAGAATTCTGTGGACAGCTATTCAAAAGTTACTTTCCACTACATGGACAAAAAAAAATCCAGAGGTAGGTAATCATAATTCTTGCACGAAAGGGCTAATTAAATTTTGAAGTGAGCGAATGTAACTTTTCAGTCGTTAAACAAAAACAAAGCAAAAAAAATCAGATTTTTTTTTTTTTTTCAAGGACACATCAGGATATCAGACCTGGGTCTTGCCGTTCACGTACCAGAGGGCCAGACCATACGGGGCCGGGTGGGAACGGTAGGATACATGGGTAAGAAGAACTCACTCATATTGGGGGGGGAAACCCCAAGGTCATCTCTGGTGGTGTAAAGCCCCCCCCCCCCCCCCCCCCTCCCCCCTGCAGCTCCAGAGGTGGTGACCAACGAGTGCTACACCTTCAGCCCCGACTGGTGGGCGCTGGGCTGCCTGCTCTACGAGATGATCGAGGGCCAGTCGCCCTTCCAGCAGAGGAAGAAGAAGATCAAGCGGGAGGAGGTGGAGCGGCTGGTGAAGGAGGTGCAGGAAGAATACTCGGGGAAGTTTTCCGAGGAGGCCAAGTCGCTTTGTAAAGCGGTGGGTGGCCGGACAGCTCAGCGGGGCCCGCGCACAAAATTGACGGCTTCTCCCGATACATAGATGACATTGTGTATTGCTCAGTTTTCCGATAATTTGCTTTTTCCACTAACAAAGAGCCAAAACATTTTTTTTAAAATGCTCAATTTCGTTGCATACGTGCACCCTGCTTTCTTCCAGTTTTTAACACTTTCATTTGGTTTCCAGCTGCTGGCGAAAGACCCCAAGGAGAGACTGGGCTGCCACGGAGACGGCGGCGCTTCAGAAGTCAAAGCACACCCCATCTTCCACTCCATCAATTTCAAACGGCTGGAGGCCGGAATGCTGCCGGCGCCTTTCATTCCCGATGTGAGTCCTCCAAATTCAGAAGGTGTTGTGTTTGGGGTTGCACCCACCTGACGTACTCCGAAAAGTTTTAAGGTTACACGTTAAATGATCTTTCTCAGTGTATGAAACGCTATTCAAGTGCTTAATGTTGGTGGGTTCGACTATTCATCTCATTACAAATTTTATCACTGTTTTTTTTTTTTTTTTTTAAACCTATCTATCGTTTTAGATGTTCAACACTGTTGTGTCAAATGTTACAGCCACAGGCCATCTACTGTAAAGACGTGCTAGACATCGAGCAGTTCTCCACCGTGAAAGGTGTGGAACTCGAGCCCAAAGACGAGTCCTTCTATAGCAAAGTGTCCACGGGCAGTGTCTCCATTCCCTGGCAGAACGAGGTGATTATTAAAGAGGATTACCAAGATCATTACAAAAAGTTTTTTTTTTAATATCATTAAAAGTTTTAAAGGCTTCTGTTTTTTTTTTTTTTTGCCTGCAGATGATAGAGACGGAATGTTTCTCAGAGCTTAACGTTTTCTACCCGGACGGTATGGTTCCCCCGGACCTGGATTGGCGAGGACAACCCTCTCCGCCCCCGAAACAGGGACTCTTGCAGCGGCTATTTGGCAGACAGGTGGGTGAGCGCAGTTATCAAGCCAGGTAGAGACGATTTTTTAGCCCTAACCAGGGTAATGCTAGGTTGGAATTTCATTAAAGTCACTTTTTATTTCATTTAGACTTTTTTTTTTTTACTTAGTCTTTAGCTTGTCAATATTGTTTTGAAATACTTTGCATTATTTTAGTTTTTATTACTTTAAATATTATTTTTTTTTTTTTTTAAATATTTGGAGTACAGTGCAACATAAAAAAAGGTCAGTAGGTGTTGCGTAAGAAAGTAAACTACAATTCTCAAACGACTCTTTAGCCTTCCCCCTGTCTGACATTAAATTCATTTTTATTTTAAAATGATTTGGGTTTCTGATTTTTTATTTCATAAATGTTTTTTCCCCCCAAATTAAGTTATCTCATTAGTTTTCGTTAACCATCATTCAAACTTGTTCGAAAAGCGTCGCCATGTATTCCATCCGCCGCGGTTGTCTTACTTCCTGTTCAACTCTACCGCCCTCTGTAGGAATGCTGCGGTAACTGCAGCGACAGTGACGACGAGCCAACCAGGCTGTGACGACACACTGTGTGCGCACGCACACGCACCCTATTTGTTTACAACCTTTTGCACATTTCTATTTGAAAGATAGTCGACCTCTAAATGTCCGAATGTATTTTCATCATAGCCATAATAATAATAATAATGATGTGTTTTATTATTATTAAAAAAAAAAAAAAAATCACAGCGAGAGCAGTTGGAACAATCACCTGCTGGGAAAAAAAATACATAAAAAAAATAAGAAGTGCCTTGCTGGAGGGCACTCGTGACAGTAATCCTTAGTACAGAGGGCAAAGCCTTCCTCCATTGTCCAGGGAATAAAACGAGTGACTTTTGACTCTGCTGTGACCAACTTTACTTCGCTTTTAACTCTGTGTGTCTTTTATTTTTGATTTCACAAAAAGACCTCAAAGTGAAGCCCTCAGATGTTTTATGGTTGTTTTTTGTTGTTTTTTCTTTCAACGCAGATAAAATGGCCTCCACTTGATGTACTATACGATGGATGCAACTGTACAGAATGTGTATATTAAAAATAACAAAAGAGTGAGCGCCCGTTGATAGCGGGGACTATGTTCCAGAGCCACCCGCAATCTGTAAAAATGTGTAGAGAGAGAACTTCTTTATTAAGTTTTACGCCTTCCCCATCCTGCTTTCAACACATTTAGACTTTGTAAAACATATTCCAACTTATTAAAAGACACGTTTTAAAGTATTCCTGAGTGCCTCCTCTCACTCTCATTGTTGCAAAATGTGAGACCGTCTTTGACGAGCACGATGCAGACTGGAATGACAGATACGGATCCAGTTTGGCTGTTTTACGTTAAGGAAGTTTGCTTGGCGGCGGCGGCGGATCATTTTCAGTGGGAACGAGTCGTCCTGCTGGGCCTCATCATGGCGGCGCAGACGCACGCGGACGCCGAAATGAACGGCAATTACACGGCGGGACGCTCAAGTGTGCAAATGAAGCGAGAGGCTTTCAGGCCTCAGCGGGGCTTCTTCGCACGCTTTGGGGATTGGGAAGAAAATCTTGGCGGCGCCGACGACGACGGTAGGAAGCTTCTTGTGTATTTTGACACATGGAGAAACAAGCTCGTATGGTTTGTACTGGTATTAAATCATAAAATGTATTATTTTTCGTAAATAACTAAAAGCCTGATAAGTGACATCAAAACTTTTTTTTTAATTGATGGAGGGGAGAAAAATGGTCATGTGTGGTTTGTTTTAAATGAAATCCAAATAAAATTCAGCATTTATAATCATATTAAATTTGAAACACATCAGAATGTGGCAATCGTATAACTTTGATGCATTTTTCGATTATGAAAAACATTTTTGTTGATAAAAATGGCTTCTTATTTTTCATTCTCTGTACCACCTAAGCTCAAAAACGGACACAAACTTCACTAAACGTTTTTTAAAAAAAATCAAAATCAATAATTTCATTGCATTGCCGCAAAATCAGCAAATATGCAAAATAACTGCTTGATGGCAGCAAACACGAAGCGACGTTTTCAGTTGCATTTGGAAGATTTTCGCCTAAAAGCTCACGTGAGCATTTCGTTTCTGTAATTTGAAGCGGACACTTCATGAGCTCTCATGGCCGACTGCTCCTTGAGCAAACATACTGGTGTCATCATCATCATCATCATCCTCCTCCTCCTCCTCTTCCCTTTCATCCGCTCCTGTTGTTGCCACGACAACTCAAAGTAGCGGAAGCATCTCGATGAAAGCAGTGCGAAACCAATCGATGCGCCCGTACAGTAAAAAAGGCCTGGGCCTGCGTTCTGATTTCTGTCGTGTTCCGATGTGACGACCGACCAACCCACCCTGGTGGAGGAAGGCATTCGGCTAGCGAGGAGGCTTGGGGTGGCTTTGGTGATCACCGTCAAACACGGAACGGCGGTCAAGTTAAAGTCAAGTGCGGGTGGTCCCTGGACTTAGCTTGGGGGTTCGATCGCTTTGGCCCAGTCAAAAGCAGCGGCTTGATTGTGACATGCAGTCATTTTACATCGCAAAAAAGTCCCCTAGCTTCATGCTAACAGATAATGCCAAACGCATTAGAGGAGCTAACGGAAATTAGCATACATGTTGTTTTGATTGTAAACCTTTGAACAACGGCTACTTCTTGACCTACACAGAGCAGCACAGCACACACACACACACACACACACACACACACACACACACACACAAAACAACAACGACGGCTCGAGTAGCGATTATTTTAATCATCATTAACCCTTTGACACCTCTTTTATTTGCAATAATTAAAGAGGGATGGCGGGTACGTTTGCTTTCAAGTCGAAGCTAAATTAAGTCGAGAATGTTAATTTGAGTGCAGCACAGAAAATAGATGCACACGGAGGTATGTTGCATTGAAAAGCACGACCAAGAACTATAAAAACCACACACGATAAACACAAAACTTTTACTGAAATAAAGTTGACTTACCTTGACACTAATTTCAGTTGGACTGACCTTTGACCTTGGAGCGTGGCGAGTGAGCATGTCACTTCGGCTCACTTGGGGAATTCACAAAAGCGACGAACGTTGCTCTTGGCACATTTGTACAGTCTGGGCTGACCCTTCCAATTGGACAAAGACAAAGAAAGAAGAAATGGCTTTAGAGAAGAGCAAGATGTGCACCGATTTGTTTTTAATTTGTGGAATTTCCCCCCTCCCCCATTCAATTTTTTTTTATTACTTGAGCTCCCACATTTTTCAAGGAAATTCCTGATTTTTTTTTTTTTTTTAACCTGGCAATTAATTATTTGCCGATTTTCACGATTAGCCGGTGGCTCAGTCTGTAAATAGCAAAAATGTATGAATCAGTGACGCTCATCACCAGGGCGTTGGGTAAGGAAAAAAAAAAAAAATAAAATAAATTGGGGTTTTGGTGAACAACTGAGATAAAAATAAACTAAAATAAAACCTGCCAAGATGTGAATTTGTTGCCAATGTGCATGCCTAAACATGTGGCGGTCCACTGTATCGCTTGACCCCGCCCCCTCGCCAATTCATGGCAAAAAAAAAGACAAACGAGAGCAGTGACTCCAAGTCCATGACTAAGTGGCGTAAGGTTCAGTAGGAGCCAGCGTGAGCAATACTCACGCGTCGGTCACAAGATGCGGTGGGCGAGCGCTAAAGGTGCTAGCAGCGTCACTGACTCAATTCTTAGCTTAAAAAAACCTGTTAGAACTTTTTCACGTCCGTTACGTGGACAGTCTTTTTTTTTTTTTTTTTTTTTGAAGCACACAATAACTGGTTGACTGTTCCGGTGGAAGAATTGCACTTTTGTTTGAGGGAGGTTGGGGTTGCGTGACCCTGCAATATTTTTAGTGTGCTAGCGCGCGCGCGCTTGTGTGTGTGTGTGTGTGTGTGTGTGTGTGTGTGTGTGTGTGTGTGTGTGTGTGTGTGTGTGTGTCACTTAAAGGGTGTCCCTGTTGATGGCAGGAAATATGACGTCAACGTGCTAATGGCAATTGGCTCTCAATGAATGTGGGGACCATAACTGGTGTGTGTCTGTGTGTGTGTGCCTGTGTGTTCTTGTTTTTATACCAATGTGCAGACCCACCTGTAAAATGGGGCCTATATTTTACAGGGGACTCCACTCTTGTTTTTTTTGTTTTTTTTTCCTTCTCTAGCACATCAAGTTTTCATGAGAGTCAAAATATAGTCAGACTAATATCTGAAGTCATGTCGCATTACATTTGGTATGCGCGAAGGGTTTCGCAACTCGTGGTCGTTCGGAGTTCATTTGCATGGACGTTTTGCGTGAAAAATAAATTGCCGTGACGAGAATGAACAGACTGAGCTTTATGACGGGAGGACAACGGCGTCAGTGTTCGATGTCGTCAATGAAGGGGCGAGCGCGCGTTTCCATCTTGAACGTGTATGAGGAAAAAACACATCCGAAGCTTCACAGTTGGCCCGCGTTCCACTCATGGGCAGCAGTCTTGTTTTCATATTTGTTTCACTTTTCACACGCTTGAGAAAATACCCCCCCACACACACACAACAAAAGCCGAAGTCAGAACTACAATTACTACCGTTGCTAACCAAAATAGCAGCAGGACACCAAGGCGCGTTAAAACGCTCTTTCATATTAATCCGAGTTCCCATCTGCGTCGTATTCGATAATAAACATCGGGGTGTCACAAAAATAGCAACATCCCACTGCCGGGGGTGGGGAGGGAGGAAGGGGGCGTGGCTAGGGCGGAAGCTCATAAACCCCCAACTGTGTCTGGTACTCGCCAAACAGTGCGTCCCTGGAAACCCCCCCCCCCCATCGGCTCCATCAGTATTCCCGTCGTCCGTACGGAAAGACGGCGTCACGAAGCAGAGAGAGAGAGAGAGAGAGAGAAAAAGGAGGCTCTCGCCGGAGGAGGAGCAGCAGCAGGAGGGGAGCAAAGAGGCGAGCACGTCTGCGCCTCCTCATTTTCCACCTTGACGAGCGCGGCACGACACGGGGATGATGGCTCGCTGACACGTTTCGGGGGAGCAACCAAAAAAAAAAAAAAAAAAGACAAAAAAGGTGCGTTGACCGGCCAAAATATCAAAAGACTGCCGTTGCATTTTGTTTGGAGCGTCCTTGTCGTTCCGTTAAGAATCGCGCCGGTTCGAAAGAAGCCGAACGTGACTTCCCTTCCATCGGCGTTTTGCTTTGCTGTGCGCATCCTTGAGAGACGTGTGATGTATCTCGCGTGGCAATAGAAAAAAAAAAAAGGGGGGGGTGACTTTAGCAGTCCGGGTGTTGAAAATGGAAATGCTCAAGTTGGCTCGGCCGTCGCTCAATTCCGCCTTTAAAAAAAAAAACGCGTGTAGGTTCGAGTGTTGTCCTCAATTTTGCTAGACGCTTGTTTCCTCAGTGACTACAGTAAAAAAATTTTTTAAAAAGGCATCAAGTTTCTCAGCTGTTTCACTCTCAAGCCCAGGTTTTAAATGAGACTGCTTATGAAAAATCCAAAAAATTTTTACTTCAAAGTGTCCAACATAGACATTTATAACGTCGTCAGAATTATTATTTTTTAAATAAAAATGTCTCCATTGGTGGTTTTACTTGCTAATGTAAAGGGACACACGATGGCCCTTTCTTGACTATGTCCAAATTAGTCCTAGCACATCGGCTTCACAGTGCAGAGGTACCGGGTTCGAATCCAGCTCCGGCCTCCCTGTGTGGAGTTTGATCCCCGGGCCTGCGTGGGTTTTCTCCGGGTCCTCCGGTTTCCTCCCACATTCCAAAAACATGCATGGCAGGCTGATTGGATACTCTAAATTGTCCCTAGGTGTGAGTGTGGGCGTGAATGAATTGGCTGGCGACTGATTCAACTGCCCGAAGACAATAGGCTCCAGCACCCCCCGCGAAGTGAGGATCAAGCGGTTCGGAAAATGAATGAATGAATGAATGAATATGTCCAAATCAATTCCAATTCAGAGGTCACTTCATTAGGTACACCCACATCGTCCATGTTTTCAAGTTGACACACTTGCCGGCTGCTGCTCAGGTTGCATCACAAGATGCGGTTTTCATGATGTCCCGCTATTACAAAAAACCAAAACAGTGCATTAAGACTATTGTTTCGGACTAGTCCTCCCACCCGAGACACACGAAGATTTCCCAACGTTTTCTTTTTTTTTTCTTTCTTCTTTTTCTAAGAACGTTGTCTGTACAAGCGTCCAGACGCGGCGGCGCCTTCTCTGAATATACGGGCGGTCGCAGGCACTCCAGGAAATAAAATGTCACGTTCGTTGCGCGGAAATAATAATAATAAAAAAAAAACCTCGCTTCTGTTGTTATTGCGTCGCCATGGAAACCAAAGCCGTTTGTATTTATTTCCAAACATCTCTCTCCGCACTGCCGCCGCGAGCTTTGTTTTGTAATAATCACGGGAGAGCTTTTTTTTTTTTCCGGGTGAAAAACAAGCTATTGTGACCCATCGGATGTAGGGAACTTCTTATTTGGGGTTTTTGCCGATGTTCATTCCAGCTGAAAGTGAAGAACCAAGATGAAAAAACTGGCAATTGCGAGGCTAAAAATTGGGAGTTTTTTTTCCCCCCTGTGAAAAATCCCAGTATGTGGAAAAAAATCGACATGAAAAGTGAAGAATTGTCTCCAGGTGAAAAGCAAGCACTTGTGAGGCGCTGCGGTTTCGCTCATCGGCGCTGCTTGCAAATCCGATTGGAAGAAGTCAAGTTGTTCCGAGGCACAAACCAAGTACAGTGAAACTCCTCTACAACGAAATCGAGACATTTTTCACAACAGGGGCTTTTTCACTGTAGCAAATTTGAAACAGGAAAGTGGGAATGGTGCTAATGCATGAAGATTTTTTTTCACACTAGGGGGGTATTTTCACCCATGTAGATTTCATCTTTCTGTAGATCCGCACGAGGCCAAAGCATCCCGCCGGGGTGTGAGGCGGAGGAATTTGCCCCCCTCGGCCCCCCCACTACCCCCCCCTCGACTGACTCGGGTCATCCCGCAGTCTGGAAGGCACCACCGAGTGGATGAATGCCCGAAGAATGGCTTCCTTCAGCGCCTCGCATTCCGTTGGACTCTCGCGACAATGAACGGATGTCGGCTGGGCGTCGAGCGTCGGGTAAAAGACACGACGTGACCTCGGAGCTGGCGAGACTTCGTTGACATTCATGGCTGCCATTTAACACGTCGCCGGGCGTTGAGTTGTCGAGCCCCGCCTCCAGTCACCCCCCCCCCCCCCCCCACCGCCATGGTGATGTCCCAGGGCACGTCCACCTTCCTGGCTTGCTTCGCCGGCTTCTGGTTGGTGTGGGCGCTGGTGGTCATGCTGTGCTGCTTCTGCAGCGTCCTGCAGCGCCGCCTCAAGCGCCGCGGCGACGCTCGCCTGAGGGAGCGCTGTCTCCGGACGGTGGAGACGGAGACGCCGGGATGCGCCGCCGTCCCGGCTTTTGCGCAGGCGTCGCCGGCACCCGTGCCAATGCCCATGACGATAGCGCCAGCGCCACCGGCACCTGCGCCGCCCCAGCAGCAGCAGATGCCACGCGACCCGCCGCCGGTTCCGCTTCAGGTTTCTCATCCCTTGCCGGAAGCGAACTGGGTTAGCGTTCCGGGTAAGTGCTTGGAATTGGCTTCGGTCAGTTTTAGATTCATCATTTGAAGTTTCATCATTGTCTGTTTTTCCACCTCTGAGCAATTCTCTGGTTTCCATGCCGGTTACACCCTTCGCTAGTATAAACGCGGCCCAAATCGGAAGTGTTTTGCACCTGTAGGTAGCGCTCCGGTTTTAGACCCCGTTGCCAGGATAAATGTCTTTATCATGACAAAAACCCAAATCCCAAGATTCGTGCATGCTCGACTTTCTTCTGCACCTGTTCCAAAACATCTCTAGAATCCTTAGAATTGGGAAGTCAAATTTAAGAAATAATAGGAGGTCCCCCCCCCCCCAAAAAAGAGAGAAGAGAGCATCAGCGTCAGCCAGTGGCGCCAGTAAATAAAAGCCGAAAAGAAGCAAGGTGGCGCCGGAGCGAGACTGATGAAGAGGCGTCCGTATCCGGGCAGCGCGAGGACTCAAAAGGAAGAAGCAGCTGAACCCGAGCCAAGAGCGCTTTTGAACAGCTCCATTGAGACTTCATTGCGGGACACATTTTTGGCTGACCTTTTCTTTTGTTTTTTGTGGGTTTTTTTTTTTCAATTTTACTCAACCGACAAGATACTGTAATTGTAAAACTTTGCCGACAATATATGCTTCACAATAAACCCCGCCCCCCCTCAAATCTGAAGCTTCACAATAAACCCCGCCCACCCTCCTCAAATCTGAAGCTTCACAATAAACCCCGCCCACCCTCCTCAAATCTGAAGCTTCACAATTTCTCATTTTCTTCCCGAGTCAGTCACCTTCAATGACATCACAAAGCGCCCGGCTGCCGCCGCGGCGAAGCGGGATAGCGAAACAATAAGCTCTCGCGCGGTATTTTGCCGGAGCGCTGCGGAGGCGCACGCGCGTCCATAAATACGACCACATCCAGCGCATCCATGGCAACCGCTCAACAAAACAGATGCTTGCCCGCCTTTCAAACGCCAAGGTCGGATATAAATACGGCGGCGCCGTGCCAGCAGCAAACGGCACGCCGCGATGCCGAGGTGCGGCGCGTGGGTGCCGGGCGCTGATTTCTATGGCGTTGTTGTCGTCGTTCTCGTCCTCTGCTGAATACGAAGACGTTTGCCGGCGTTTTTCAAGGTAATTGATGACACGCGGGGAATGCCGCTAATGAGCTGACGAATGGCAAATGGAGGACTCGGCTCGCGGAATCATGACTTTGCAAGATTTTCAAAACCCAAAAGTGGCTCGCCGGTCATTAAAGACTCTAATTAAGCTCTGCTTCTATCAGTGTATGGGAGAAAAGTAAAAAAACTTTTGTGGTTTAGTGAAATGTAACAACGTACTTGATTGTCTCGGTGTTCCAGAAGCAGATCTTCTTGAGAACCCGCCCTGTTATGAGGAGGCGGTGCTAATGGAGGATCCTCCGCCGCCATACGCCGATGTCCTGGTGGAACCGAGAGTGGGCGGCGGCTACTTGAAACACGCCGCGCATCGGGCGGCGCCCCCGCCCCGCCGGGACCAGCGGGACCCGAGTCCGGAGACACGCAAGCCCCCGCCGCCGCAGTCGTCGTCGTCGTGCGTTTTCCCCGAGCGGGGTTACTCCTCGCTCATCCGTTTGCCTTCATCGCAACGCTGGGACTCGCTGGGCCACCTGCTCTCCAACGTGGACTTGAAGCCGTTCAACCCGTACGAGCCGGTGCCGCCGGGCGTCGCCACGGCAACAATGCCCCGCCGCGACATCAGGACCGGGCGCGACGGAAGCCGGGCGCAAGGACTCCACGTCGGGTTCTCCGGGGGGATTCGGGGCGGCCACGGGACACGAGGACTGGAGCGCAGTTGTGGTCTCCCCGCCGCATTTTCCCTGTTGGGACGGAGCACAGCCGTTTAGGATGGACTTTTTGGGTCCGGGGACACCTCACAAGGGGGCAATTTAGGTGCCATCAAGAGCGAAAATCCCTAATTGGTTAGTTGGTTAGAATCTTGAAAAAAAAAAAAAGCCAAAAATATAAGGAACCTCAAGGTTGTAAGATAACATTCATCTTAAATCTTATATCTACGCCTTTTGTTATTAGAAATCAAAACAGAAAAACACTTGGAGCAAGCCCAGCTTTAAGGCTCCGGCAAGCAAAACTTCAAAAATGAATGCATAAATAAAATAGTTGGGGGATAGGCTACAACAGCTCACCGGCGACTCATGAGCTCGCAGACCCCTCAGGGTACCCGGACCCCCCTGTTTGAGAACTACTGTCCTCGCGAGCGCGCACACACACACACACACACACACACTCTCGAGGCACGGAGGATGCTAACGGACTCAAACAGAGTCCATTTCATCCAGAACGTCTTTGTTGTGCCAAGCTGCCGTTGCCATGGCGCCTGGGAGCTGCGTGTTCTCCGCCAGGCGACCTCTCTCTCTCTCTCTCTTTCTCGCTCTGCCTGAGTTGGAGCACTCGCACCGGTTGTGACTGACATGCCACTTCCATGTTCAGCAAGTCTTTGTATCGTCAAATTTCCAATAGTGGGGGAAATAAAAGTCATTTGTAGGTAAAGAGGCCAACTCAGATTGCTATTCTTGAATTAAGATTGGTCGCCATCGGGTAACGGCGGGGGGGATGAGTCATTAGTGATGGGAGTGTATTGTACAACCTAAATATATATATGCAGAAATCGGTGGTAGGAAATAAAGACCAAGGACCCGGATTTTAAATCAGGGTTAATCTTAATATGGATTCAATTCAACAAGTCCCTGTGGAAATCTCCAACTCTGGGCTACGACGGCTCTCCCAACAACAGCACATGTCCATGGCTAGCTACCTGCTCGTCGCACCACCACTGTCATAGGTTACAAACCCTAAACGTCATCGACACTACAATGAATTCACAAGTCATTTTTTTATCAATATATACAAACTTTAGATCAAAAAATCACATTGTACTCACCACAGCTGTGAATTCAGAGGCTTCCGTCAGTCTGTGAATGTCTTCGGTGACTTCGATACAAAAAAAAAAAATCTGGATTGAGACAAGTCACTCAGCAAAGCAGTGTTGGTTGACCAAGCCTCATAAAGTCTATTTTATAATATTTTTATTTAAAAGTGCACCTTGGTGGTGAATATTCATTCATGTCGTCCATTCTAAGTCAAACTTTAGCGTACATGGGAGTTGAACCAATCAGAGGGCTCACACGTATCTGAACCAATGAGATGGCGGAGAAACTCGTCACCGGGCAGCAGAGACAATCTGATTGGCTAAAAGAACCGGCGTTGAACAACGGTGTGAGCGAATGTGTGTGTGGTCGACACTCGCGCATTGGACGGAATAACATGGGCATGGCAACACATCGAAGCTGAAATCTGATTGGACATAAAATAAGTCATCACAAAACAAGAGTTTCCGCTTCCCC
Source organism: Hippocampus abdominalis (assembly GCA_018466805.1). NCBI lineage: Eukaryota > Metazoa > Chordata > Actinopteri > Syngnathiformes > Syngnathidae > Hippocampus > Hippocampus abdominalis. Next base: position 13,486,550 of record CM031710.1, on the reverse strand, counting down.
CCCCCCCAAAAAAAAAACAACAACAAAAAGAAACAGACAGGTCGCACCTTTAGAAAACAAGTTTAATTTGAATGCATCGGTGGACATTTTTCGAGAATAGATCGTGACAAATGGACACCATGACGTCTACTGTACGTTTCGTTTATGTTAAGTCGATTATGTTAAAGCAAGGAGTCAAAGAGCGGTGGATGATCGATCACATGAAAACTAGCAGCGGCTTCAACCGTTCAAAATAGAGCAAATACAAGAGCGACAAGTGTGTGTGTGTTTGTATGTGCGCGTGATTAAAGGCATCTTCTCAGGACAACCCAAGCAGTTTCAATTCAAATTCTGATTTGACTCTCAACTCATCATTGGCCAAAAGAATCTCTTTTCATCAGCAGATTTTAAAACACTCAAATCACAAAGTCAAAATTATGTTTTTCTTTTGTGTGTGTAAACCCTTTTCACAAATCAGTAAAACAAACAAAACAATGAACGAAAACAGCAAAGTAAAAGTTGCATACTTATGAAGTGATGTTCATGTGAGCGTCATAATGAGCCAAATGATGTCACGCACGCATGTACACGTATTATTATTTATTATTATTGCCTAGAGTTAAAATTTTCTACAAGGAATATACAGCCAAAAAGAGCCTACAACATTGTTGCCAATATTCAAAATAGGTCCTGAATGTCAATTTGATCCTCGAAGAGAGTATTGGTGCCACACAGAAAAGAAAATTATCAGGAAGAAATTTTCAGTGTGGCTTAATATTCCTTTGCGTGAATTTTCTTGGGAGGACCAACTGTTTGTAAAGCTCAAAATGTAAAATATTTTCATGTCCCCGATATTTGGTTTCTCAAGGTTAGTCTCTTACACTTTCAACTAAGCGCACGCGCAATTTAGACCTCCATTTTTTTTTAATTAGTCCATCCATTTAACGACGTGATCAAATCCAAATCAACATGTCCATACTACTTTTTTTTCATGACTGTGCAACATGTTCATTGCCTTTGAAAGGAAAACTCTTCTAAAAACCTGGAAAAATATCTACAGTAGAATCATCGAGATGCCTTTTTTTTTTTTTTTTGCATCTGTAAATTCATCCCCACCAAAAAAAAAGGGGCAAAGGTACGCAATTGAGTCAGACACTGCGACAAGAGAAAAGTAAATTGAGACACTTAAATCTCTTTATCAGCCCCCCCCCCAATAAAAAAAAAATCCCCCACAAAAAGTCAATTGAAAAGATATTTTGCTTTTGATGCGATGAATAAATATTTCGCCTCTGGGACGACTAGACACAAGATTAAGCGACTCGGACAAAATGAGAAGAAAGGCAGCTGAAGACGATTTATTCGGTATCAAATAAATGCTCAAACAGCATTAGCATGAAGCGCTAGTAGAGTTAATAGAATACTAGTAGCAGGCAGTTGTCAACGAACGTGCCGCTCGTAACGTAGTTGTTGACAAAGTTGTTTGGCTAGTAAGAACAAAGACCGCATCCTTGGTTTCCTTGAGGTTCATCTCCCAGTGCCCTCTTTGTCCCCACGAGTAAGACAATTCAGTGCACTAGTAGACCAACTGTCTTGCTAGTGATATTTTGTTTTCCTCATGATATCTCTGCACACTAATCGCACAACTTTGGCATGCAAAAAGGACATGTTACGAGGCCAAACTGTGCTAGTACAACCTCTGTAGATGTTAGCTAGTGGAATTAAATAACATTGCTACTAGCGCCAATTAGCACATGGCCGTCTACTATTGCAGTTGTGCCTCAGTGTAACCTGCGCTTGCACTAGTGTGCAGAAATGTCGTACAGTAGTGGAAGGCAGTAGCACTAGTAGTGGAACACTTATTTTACTCGTGTCTTACTGGTGAGGACAAAAGGGTGTACTAGTACACAAACCTGGAGATGGATATTGACTAAATGCTGAAATGGCTAATTGGGCGCGCTAGTAGAGCAACTGCGTCTTACTATTTACATTTTTTCCACTACCGCATGACATGTCTGAACACTCGTTGGACAATTCTGGAAAACTGGTGGATATTTTGGAGCTACTAGTAGGGTTGGGCCCTACCTAGAGTCTACTCGTGTGTGTGTGTGTGTGTCACATGCCAACTCATTAGGGAATCGTAGTTTTACGAGTGCGGCACAGGTTTAATTGCACACCGATACGTTAAAAGTAGTACTAGTAGTGGAAAAAAATGTCACTAGTAAGAAACAAATCGTCTTGCTAGTGAGGAAAAGGCGTACTAGTATGTGGAACTGAAAAGCGGATCGTGAATAAATGCTCAAACAGCTTTTCCGTAGCACTGAGCTATCTCAGTAACATCCCGGTTATTACATCGGCGTAGCGCAAAAAAAAAAAAGGAAAAAGAAATAAATAAAGAAACACACTTGCAAAAAAAATCATAGCGAAACCCCGCTTGTTTGGCTACTGTTATTTCCTCAAAAACAAAACAACAAAAAAGAAAAAAAACAGATGCACAGGTTGCTTTCATTCCAGACTTTTTTCGTTTGTCTCTTTGCATTTTTACATGTTTTTTTTTTCCTAGAAAAATGGGTTTCTTTTTACGAAGCGCACTTCCTCATTTCCGGCCTTTCGGCGTCGGGATTGCCCAGCCGGCTAGTCGTCGTCGTCGTCGTCGGCCACGGGGTCGGCATCCCAGCACGTGATGTCAATCTCTACAAAAACACCAGGCGACAACAGGCGGATGCTACGTTAGCAATTTTTTTTTGCAAAATGGCGCAAATGCAAAACATTGCAAAAAAAACAACAACAAAAAAGGATTTCGAAGTGGAGTTATTCCAGAATATTACAGTGAGGAAGAGAAGGGGGCTGTTTTAGCCAATCAGAAACCGGGAGAGACATTTTCAAAAAAGGCACAATGGCAATAATCTATTATTATTTTTATTACTATCCTGAGATGATGACAACTAGAAACTATGACGCCATTTTTGGAAATCCCAGACTGACCTGGTGGCTTGTTATAAAAGACGGGTGCGGGTTTTGCCGAGCCCTCCTCCGATTGGCCGAATTCCTCTTCCTGCGATTGGCTGAAGTAGCCCTCACTTGCCTGTGACGACAGAAACGAGGACAGGAATTCTTGACAATATGAAATATCAAGGCGAGGAAAAAGACGTCTGCAAAAAGTCAAGACAAATGTGACGCACTAAATGTTGTTCCAGTTCAGTCCTGTGGATGGCGCCAAAGGGCATTGGGAAATGACAACATGGAAAAAATAGATCTCACGAAATTCTTTTTATGGTTTGGCCATAATCTTGCGACTATTTGATACCTGAGTTGCTTCCTTCATCAGCATCTCCCCGTTGGTCATGAGCATCTGACCGTCGCCGGCGGCGTGTTGCAACGCGTGCTGGTAGCTGAGCGTCATGGGCTCCGAGGCGCTGACGTCGACCAGGCTGGCGGGGTCGTCATCGGCCGCCGAGCACACGCCGCCGTCCATCAAGTCGTCGAAGCTGAGGAGCGGCTGCGAGCGGACGTCGCCGGCGGCGGCGAGGTCGCCCATCAGGTCCAGCGGATCGGAGGCGGCGCGGGAGGGCTCGGCCGGAGGCGGGGCGGCGTCCCACACGTCCGCCAGGTCGTCCGTGGTTGAATCCCACGTGGAGAAGGGGGCGGGCTCGCGGGCCCGGGGGGCCACGCTCTGCACGGGCTTGGAGGCGGTGCTGGAGTCCTGGACCGGAGCTTTCTGCTCCTGCTTTGGCTCTGAGGAGGGGCAAACCCGCAACGATATGCTCAAGGGGCAGATCGTTTCCATGGCAACGCACACTATTTCTCCCTTGATTGGTCCAAATTTGAAAAGTTCAAATCACCCCATTCGGAAACGCCATCGAGCTCCATGTTGGCCTCCTCCTTGATGGGTGTGGTGACGATTTTGGGGATGGGAGACACGGCGGCCACGTTGCGCTCGCCGCTCGCTTGCTCGTCGTTCTCCCCTGCAAGGGATGGGGGGGGGGGGGGGGCACAATGGCACACGACACTTCATCAGCAAAGCTTAAAAGTGCGACCAAAACATAAAAGATGCGACTCGAACCTCGGTTTCAACCCCATCAGACACCAAGAAAGGCTTTTCGGGCGACGACTCATAAAGCGAGGCCATGACATGCAATCAGCGACACACTTCACAGGTAAGCAAAGATGCATCGCGTAAGACGTCGTGCGCGTGTGTGCCAGCGAGTTTGTGCAGGACGGGATTCAAAACGGACGTTGTCGTTTGGGAGGGCCAAGAAATCAATCAAAGGGAATAAACCAAAACATTTACATCCTTTTTGTTTTATTTTGGTAAATGATTGCTTTTCAGTATATAATAGTTGCGTCAAAATTTCAAATTTCTCTAAATAGTCTCGATGGTAAAACTCAAATCTGAAGCTTCGCAATGGTTCGTTTTTCACCTGGAGACAGCTCTCTGCTTTTCAGGTTGGTTTACACCCTTCCCGTTGCTGCGTCGGGGAATAACGCGCTGTTACCTACCGGCGGCGGCGCGGTGCGTCCGTGCGTGCGGCGCGGTGGCGCGCAGCGGCGACACGCCCCTGGGCGGGGGAGTCGAAGTGGGGCTGCTGGGACTGTGCTGCTGCCTCAAGAAAGGGCTGTCCAAGCGGCCTGGTGGGGGTCGGGGGGGGTCGGTCGGGGGGGGGAGGCGGTTTTGGGGGTGGGAGGGGGGGTGACACGCAGCCACGCACAGCCAACATAAAAGTAGACACACCCACGCACGGGCGACGAATACAACGAGCAACGCAACCAAGGAAGAAAGACGACATGAGAAGGAAAGTGGGGGGGGGGGGACCAGGATGCCGTTGTGAAGTAAAAAAAAAAAAAAGGTTGGGGTTAAACAGACAGAAAAGAAATCCAAGAGGGCAAAGAAAGAGAAAAGAAGACGAGGTTAGTGAACTTGCACACGCCGACAGTGCAGACCGCATGCAGGAAATTAAACGCAGCTGCTTCTTTTCTTTTGTCAATCGCCAAAAAAAAAACAACAAAATAACTTGCAGCAAGAATAAAGCGCAGTGTAAAATAAAAAAATCAGGCCGCTCGACAACCTATCATGCCGTTGTCATAGAAACACATTTTTTTTCCTGAGCGAGATCAGGGCCTCTCTTTCCACACAAGACACCCCTGCACCGAGTATCGGAGACCCAACAGAACATCGAACCGCTTCGATCACTTCCTATTACCTCCACCAAGGAAGTCGCCACTGTCAAAAGTGGCGAGGTAAACAAATTGGCTCGCTGAACGCGCAAATCTACAAATCGGGCCCGAAAGCAGAAGGGGCGCGGGGGGGGGGGCAGGTTGCACGAGACAGGAGCCCCTCCCCCTCCAAAACGTCTTGGTTTCAGTGTGCTCTCAATTTGTCTTGGGAGTGTTGGGCCAAGTGCATCATGTGACTCACCGGCCCGGTGGACGGTGACGGGCGAGGTGTCGACGCTGATGGTCATGGCTCGTTCCTTCTGCTTGAAGAACTCGCGAGGGTTTCCGGACCGCTGAGCGATGATGGCCTTCGCCTCCTGAACATGTGAGCGGGATGGAGAGATTTGATTTTAATTGCATGTTTGGTGAGATAAAAAAAAACCAAAACAAAACAAAAAGAAAAAAAGTTTCAGCATACCTCCACTTCGGACTCTTTCTTGTCCAGGCTGAGGTCGTCGATGCTCAGCTCTGCGGGCTGCGAAATTCACAAGTTCATTCGTTTCTTTTCCTTTGATGAATCAATATTGGGCCAAACTTGAGGTCGCACGCGAAACTGTGCCATGTTTCAACCTCAAGAGGTGTCGAAATTTTGACGGCAACACGAAGAAGGCTCAGTTTGATTCCGATATCCTTGCGTTCATTTTCCGTTCATCATGACGGTTCACGAGGTCACATAGCCGAGAAGCCGAGACACTTACTAAGGTGGTCTGGGTCTGCAGTCTGTCTTTGGCCTCCTCTTCCTCTTGTATCTTCTTCCTAAGCACGTCACCGAACCAAATGATTATGAGGCGCCTTCCGATTTGAAATACGAGACTCTTATTTTGACGGAATTTGGGCGTCACCAAGGTCACCTGTGCTCTTCGATCTGCCTCTCGCGCTCGTGGTACCGCCGCTCTCGGTTCTCCTGCTCCTTCCTCTCCAGCTCCATGCGCTCCTCCTCAAAGCGCTGACGCTCCTCGGACAGCTTCTTCCTCTCGTCCTCCTTCCTCAGCTCCTCCTCGCGCTGGACACCCAAAAAAAAACTTTTCACAGCCTGTCGGCAGCATTATTGTTGGGATGTTTTTGGGGGTTTTTTTTTTGTTTTTTTTTTTCCCCCTCTAGGTTTGCTCAACCAACCTTGGCCTGCTCCCAGAATTCTTCTCGATTGATTTTCTTCATCTCCACCTCTGCGTTGGTCTTTTGGTATATTGTACCCTTCTCCCGGGGGAGCGGAAACAAGAGAAACAAAAGGTGAGGAAGGGTGAATTTTGAGATGGTAAAATCAAAATAAAATACAGTCAAACCTCGGTTTTCGAACGTCTCGGTTCTCGTCCAATTCGGTTTTCGACCAAAAATTTCGAGTTTTTTTATGCCTCAGATGACGGACAAATTTCGGTTCTCCAACAAACTGAGCGCACTTGAATGCACCATTTGACTCCTCCCGCCTTCCTTATACGAGGAAGTGACGCTGCCTCGTGTTGCTTTCCATTGTGAGCGGACGTGTTCAGTAAACGTTTTTATTTTAAAAAAGAGCGTGGTTTCGGTTTTCGAACAATTTCGGTTTTCGAACAGCCTTCTGGAACGGATTATGGACGAAAACCGAGGTTTGACTGTACACACATCAGTATTGTGTCATATCGCGAGTGGAGTGAATCGCGCGGTAATTGAAGCATTGTATCGTGTTACATCGGAACTAGAGGCAAAGATCGGAATTGTAGTCAGTCGTATCGGAATTTCATTCAATTGGATCATAATTGGACTCGATCCTGTCGACAGCATCATTGTCGTCAATCGTCTTGGGATTGTTTCGCAGCGGGTCGGAAACGTGTCGATTTATGTTTAGCATAACCAACAGATTTGGCGTAAATGACGTCTGCTTGGTTTCATATCATGGTGCACGTGTGGCGATTCCTATCGTGTTTGTGATTTCTGCGTAAAACGGATTGAAAACATAACGGTTCCCTATTCCGATACCACGTCTCCGTGCTCCTCCTCTCGGGTTTTCAGGCGGCTCAGGACGGGACTCGCCGCCACGGTCGTGCCGTTGGTGAGTCGCTGTCCGATGGCAGACGGATCCACGTCGTCCAGACTGCTGGCGTTGATGATGACCGCTACCCCCTGACAAAAAGGGGGCGGGGGGGGGGGGGAGAGAAATCACTTTTAGGGACTTGGGCTGGGAACTTAAGCGCAACCCTTTCGAGAACCGGCTCTTCATAAACAGTCGCTGCCGCTTTAATCTCTTTTTTTTTCCCTTTTATCTACTCGGCAAATGCTAAAAATAGGCCGTCTGCCAGGTGGACTATTTCAGACGCGCACGCATGCGCAACAGAGTGATGGCGAGGAGGATCGCAGAGAGATTACTTAAAAGAGTGACGGTATTAGTCATGCGCGGTGTCCTATACACACGCGCCTCTTTGATCAGCCCACACAGCTTTTAACCTGCTTGCTTCCGGGAAAAAAAAAAATATATATATATATCGTACTGAAAGATGGGCACCTTTTTAGTCATTACATACCCGGACAGATATGCAAGCGAATGAGCAGAGGTCGCGGGTTCGATCCCAGCTGCGGCCTTCTTGTGTAGAGTTTGCATGTTCTCCCTAAGCCTGCGTGGGTTTTCTCCGGGTACTCCGGTTTCCTCCCAACATTCCAAAAGACATGCATGACAGGCTGATTGAACACTCTAAATTGTCCTTGGGTGTGAGTGTGAGCGCCGAGGGTTGTTCGTCTCTGTGTGCCCTGCGATTGGCTGGCAACCGGTTCAGGGTGTCCCCCGAAGACGGCCGGGATAGGCTCTGGCACCCCCCGCGACAACCCTTGTGAGGATAAAGTGGATCAGAAAGTGGATGAATGGATTCTGTGTTGTATATAAATCCTGACTTTCTTTTTCAACTTTAAGGGGAAGTCCACCCCAATTTTTCATTGACAAAAAAATATGTTTTTGCAGCCCCACTATCTTTAAGACGGCATTCGATTAATATTGCGGATGTGGAAATAGGAGTTAAGCAGTAAAAAGCCACCAGTTTTTTTTTTTGTTCATCTCAGGAGGCGGCCATTTTGTCGACCGAAAATGACATCACAGTTGCCGGCTCTGGTGAGCTTTTATCACCAAAATTTGACATGCTCCGTCCACGTTAAGATAGCAAAAAAAAACAAAACAAAAAAAAAGCATCTGTCAAGAATACCTTCTTTAAATTGCGGCTCTCATTTGGGAGAGTTCCCTCACACAAGCTGTGGAATTTGCCCAGCTAGTTCAAACAAAAATGGACCACTTCTTGCTCAATTCGAGACTTCCTGTTACGCCAAACATGGCTGCCCAATTTCGGCGTTGGTGCTCACACGGGCCCAAATGTATCATCGGGGCTTGACGAGGATTACCTGGAAGAAGTCTGCAATGGTGGCCACGTGGCTGGCGCAGGCGCATTTCCTGGCGTCGGGGACGTCGTCTCCCACCTGGCAGCGCGAGAGGAGAAGGAAGGTTAGAAAAGCAAATTAACAATGGAGCTGAAAATTGGGGCATGGCCTCCATGTTTCGGAATGGAACTTTACCCAGTTGATGAGGATGTATCGCGGCAGGGCGGCGTTGGGCTCCTTCAGGCTGCAGAAGCCGTACATCACCTTGGCGTTGTCGAAAGTCAGCGTGATTTCTGCCAGGCCGCCGCCTGCGACGCATAGGAGGGAAAAACACCCGTCAACAACCGCGAGATGTTCGTTGGAAAACGGGTGCGGCGGATCAATGCGAAAAGGACCTCCTGATGATGCCAACGTCAAGTCGTTGCTGTCATCTTCGTATGTGTACAAGGCCCTGGAAAACAAGGACGCCACAGACGACATTAGCGCTCCGTTCAAGCCATTGAACACTTTTATTCATCCGAGATACTTCATAGCGGCAAAGTATCGGAAATTCATTACGTTGTGTTTTTTTTTTTTTTTTTCAAGATGGAGAAAAGCAGGCATGCATTTTGTTTTCTTTGTCATTGTAGATTTCATTGTAGTTTGTGTGCGGGCTCTTTATGTCCGTCGTAGCCGTCTGAAGTGAGGAGGGAAGGCCGTATTTTTGGGAGGGGCGACGGGTTTATGGATGAGACAGCAAAAAAAAAAAAGAAAAAAAAAAGAAAAACAAAAGACGGGTGAGATGAGCCGCAGGTTAATATTGAGAGGGCGCCTTATAAATAATTCTCTGCAAAAAGCAGACAGCTGTTTATTATTCATACGCAGCCCCCGTGACCCAGAAACGTTGGGGGAAAAAAGTGTGTTGAATCATGGTCATGGGCAAATTTCAACAGGAGGTCTGATGAAGGCGAAAAAATAAATAAATAAATAATCAGACGAATAACAAGAATAAGTGGCGAGGACGAACGAGTAAAGTGGCGAGAAGTGATTGCGCAAGACAAAATCAAGATTCATCTTGAGCTCCTGCAATTCTCCTCGAATCACGACATCGCCGTCCATTTCGAGTTCTATCCAAGCACCTCAATCTCTTTATTTCCTATTAGCGGCGTGGCAAAAAAAAAAAAGAAAAAGACAGGCCACTTGGGAGCGTCTCCATGGCAACCGTGCGCATCCCCCAGCCACCCGTCATCATTATGGAGGCAACAGCAGTTTGTGACCGCAGGCTAGCGGTGGTGTTAAATAAAGATCGGAGGAGGATGATGGGAACGCAAAACGCGCTCATAGTTACAAAAGAGGCTGCTCGTGAAACATACGCGACCTTATGGAGTTTTTCTTTTTTTGTAGATTTCTAGTCTAAGTAGTGTCAGAAATTTTTTTTTAAATGGGCAAAGTAGAATATCTCCATTCATATCAATGAAAGACAATATACTTGGGTAGATTTGTTTTGACAATTGATTTCATTTTGTGGTCGACTAGCATGGAGGAGACATCAGCAAAATGCCACCAGAGGGAGGTAGAGATCTGTTGAGTGATTTGAGTGGGCTTCCTTCAAAAGTATTGGAACAGTGAATCCAAATCAGGGGGAAAGGCGTGGAAGGTTTTGGACTGGATGAAACCGCAAACCCCAGACTTAAATCCTACAGGGAATGCATTTGACCAAAAGCAACAAAAAAAAAAAAAAAACACCCGCCCCGCCCCCCAATGTAAAAGTTTGAGAAAAGCTACAAGGCTGTATGTATGTAAGGTGTGCATGATGAGCTGCTGAAAGTTCCAGGGTGCACCCCTGCGAGCCGAATGAGAAAGATACTTTTGCTCACCAACCGTAAACTCACTATTTGGTGAGAATGAGAAACCCGCAGCGCGGTTATGATGAATCTCTGATTAGAAGAGCTCGGCTTGATCCAAACGGAATGAGCAAAGCATTTTAAGAATGCCTGAACGCGATATGATCTAATTATGGTTCAATCAAGATAAAAGGCTGTTGAAAGGGAGTTTTCGAGGGGGGGGGGGGGGGGGGATTGCTTCAGTTGCCGTGACAACCTCTTCAAAGTGGACTCGGTCCACGGAGATTTTGAAGAAGAGTTTCAAGTCGAAATTAATTAATTCATATGTGAGGGCCATGCTTTTGTTGTTTTTTTTTTCTCCCACGCCATAGAAGCAAACATCCAGGCTTGTGGCGCACACTTGCTGGCGAGATGATGGCAGCAATGCGGAGGGGCAAGACGGGCAAACGTCAACTGGGATGCACATTCAATTACATCCACACTCGCCGGCGAGATCCGGCACATTGTCATGTGCATACACTTGCTGGCGAGATGACCAGACGGCGCCCACCAAGCAACTGAGACTGAAAAATTCCAGCCGGAAGGGATTCAAACCGACTAGCGGTGAGATCCAGCCGACCATCATCACACAGTTGCCGGTGAGATGCAGTCAACTGCTATGCATACACTTGCCGGTAAGATAACGAGAGCCAATCCACTGCTCGACACCCGAGTGCCAAACGAAAAGACTTAATAGCGCAAAAAATGTACTGGCTGGAGTGATCCGGTCTGGTGGCAACCTGATGAGAACGAGCCATGAAGCCTCAGCAGTTGCAAAGCTCAGGCTCCGCCCACAGTCACCATGGAAACAAAAGCCAGACCCCTTAGTGGACCAACACTAAAAGGTTGCAAAAAATGCTGCAAAAAAAAAACAAAAACACTGTGTACACAAAGTTAACTATTTTTCCTGATCCTTGGAGCATTTTGACAAAAGCACGTCATTAAATTGTTATAAAATGCTGGGAACTATTTTGGAAAAGAAAAAAAAAAGCATCAAAATGTTTCCTTTTACGGCGAAAGCTGGTTACAGAGTTATGCTCAAACAGGCGGAAAAGTGCCAAGTAAGAGAAAAGCGGCGAGAGAGAATTTTGGTTATTTATTGCGGGAGAAACCATAGCGGTGACTTCATGCACAAGCAATGGAGTGAGCACACAGACGTGAGGGACGGGGAATTCATGGGAGGGAGGTGAGCATGAGTAAGACAAGGCAAGGGCCATTTGGATTGGTCCTCACACTCTGGAGTCAACTATTAGTCATATTGTAAAAGTTTTTTTTTTTTTTAAAGTCATTTTCTCAAAGATTACAAACTCATTAAAAAATTTCCATCATTAAAAAAAAAGAAAAAAACAAACAAACAAGTATCGCCTTCTATTTTTAAAATGTCGGGAGTAAAGGTTGTCAGAAAAATAATTCATAAAAACATGCGGCAACAACAATGAAAGGGAGGATAAAGAATATATGCTGTGACTCACGACATATTTTCCGTCTGCGTCTGTCGGTGCTTAAGGTTTTGACATTGTGACGACAGATGCTATTGGTTAGCACGTCTACGGCGGTCTGCATTGGTAATTAGCATGAAGGGAAGCGGACGTGAAGAATCATACTCAAAAAATGTACTGAGTACGAAAAAAAATGGAAGATATTCAGGTTTTTTTTTTTTTGCCTCGCCTGATCGTAGGAATGAGTAACGCCATAAAACACCACTGGGGTGCTTTTCTGCACTGCTGACGTTTCTCCCTTCTGACGACATCACTTCTTCTTTGCAGATGTTCGCGGGGCTACAAATGGAACGAGCAGATGGGAATCTGTAGCGCGGATCCCCGCCAAACCGCCGGCAGCAGCAGCAGCTGAGGCAGCAAATTGAGCAAGATTTTTCCATCGATGTTTTCTGGTTTCATTGTTGTTGAGTGTTGCCATTACCGAAAAAAAAAAAAAAAGGGGGGGGGGGGGGGGGGGGGGGGCTGACTGGCGCTTGATTGTCTGGAGACACTGATGATCTCAGATTGTCAGGAAGGACGAAGCTCAAAGCGCCAAACTCTTTGACTTGCAGCTTGTGGGCAAACCAAATGGAAGTTGAAACTGAGAGAGCGCTGGCGCAACGGCCTCGTGAACCATCTCGAGCGTACGAAAAAGTGGAAATGAAACCTGCACACGTAAAGCAGAAGTTGGGAGGTGAAGTTATATCATCAAAAAGGCCATTGAAAAACAAAGTCTTTCAATTCTCTTTTCAGGAGAGCTTCGGTTTCGAGAAAAGCAAAATGGACTGGTTTTAAAATTCTGGTGTCCCAATTTTCCATTTAAGCGTGGTGCTCCCCCTAGTGGTGTACAAAAGAATCACTGAACTAAATGCTGTTGTCGCCGACCTTGAGTTTGGTTGGATGGTGGCTTATGGACGGGAAAAAGAATCTTGACATGACCACATGTTGACGTGGCCGATTGCTTCAGCTGGATTTGATTGCGTTTTGACACGCTGGATGTTCTGTTAGCCGCATAGCCGAATGGGTCTCTGGGGGGGGGGGGGGGGGGGGGGCGACGGCGGTCCAGGCTGGCGGTGTGAGTCCATCCCTCGAGAGAGAGAGTCGTCGCTTGCGCTCGGTAATCCAATGCAATCACAACAGCGAGCTGAAAAGCACTCGAGTGCCCCGGGGACAAGTCAGAGAGGCAAGTCCATCATTCCAGAAATACTTCAAATGCCCTCCAATTCCTCCGGTTGCTCGCAGACACTTGGGTCTCTTTGCTATACTTCTCCGACTTCTCGGTAATTACTTTTATGCTTTGTTTTTCAGCGACCTTTTTAATTATAGTGGGGGGTACACGCATACCGTTAGCCTCAATATGATGTTAGCATGAATACCATGTGGCTATATTTCATGTATGCTCGTTCTTTGCTAAAAAACTCACTCTTCTCCCGTTCATTTCTGTTACTCAAATGACTTTCTGTTCAAAACAAACATGGTAATTTTTTTTTTTAATATTACCCAAAATGGGCCACGGGCTGCTTCATGCACATCCAGTCGAGCTCAGTGCTGCCCGGGAATGTTGTGGCACAACATGGTACTACAACTAAATCCGGAGTCGCCTGTACTGTGCACAAAAGAATTAATCTGCAAATGTCGGCGGCGGGGCTCACGACATCCCGCATGAAACGATATCGGAAAATCCCGTTTTCATGTGCCGCCGCTAGGTCATAGCTGGCGTGACTGCGGATGGAGGAGGCCCGATCAGCGTTCACAGCCTCCCTTTGTATCACGCTGAGCTCATAATGGACTTCCTGTGAGTCCTCCCCTCTCCCGGCTGCGTCAATGGCGTCCGAGCGCTGACCAGCGCTCGGCATCCAGCACAATTGTTGGGCCGTTGCCATGCGAGCGAGTGTAAACAAGCGCGAGGGAGCCGAGAATGTTTGGACTGGGGTGATGGGGACTGTTTGACTGGGAACCGATGTTTTGCGGCGATAGCCCAATGCGGTTTTTTGAGGCGTTTCATAAATCAGTTTTTGAAGTATAAACAAATAGAACGAGGCGATGCCTCAAAAGTAAGATTTTTGAAAGATCCACGGGCACACTGGCAAAAGATAGAAATAGAAAGCATCTTTTTGATGGCGCTTGCTATTTTCAACAAGTCTCCCTATTTCTTTGACGATCAACCCGTCAGACAGCGGCGGCTCTGTGACCAGACCCCCCCCCCCCCCCAACGAAAGCGAGCCGAAGACACGTCGGAAAGACGTGAAAACGTTTCTGGTTCTGAAGCAACCCAGCGCGAAGCAGGCTTATGTGTGGGGCCCGAGGAGATTTCATTGAGAAGCAGCGGGCGTTGGGTCGCCTCCGACAGAGACGTCTGTGTCACACAGGGGGGGGGGGGGCTGCTCTTAAAAAACAAAACAAGAACTCACACAGAGTGGCTTTTGTGAGATGCCATTGCGTCTGATAGGCCGGGCCGACGTAGGCAGCGGGCCAGCGGGGCCTTTTTTTTTTTTTTTGTCATCGTCCCTCCCGCCTGCTCGCCAATCTTGCTTCACAAATTCTACTTTTTTCAGCTTCACCCCCCCCACCCCAGCCCCCTATATTCACTGTGAACAAGAGGACATCCGCCGTACACTGATGCAAAATGGGTAAGATGACGAGTGGAGAGTGGTGGCAAGTAGGAATGTAGCATATGTGCGGGAGACGGAATGAATTTGACCTTCCGGGGACAAAAATATTGCTTTGGGGTCATCGTGGGGCCAAGGAATTATGATGAAGTGAGTCAAGCAGCTTCATTTCGTGAAACAATGGCTTTTATCTGATGGGGGAAAAAAAAGGGCTTTGCCGCCTACTTGTGGCACCAATGGTCAATCTGGCACCTTTTTGGGTGGTGGCGGTCAATTGGGCCCCATCGAAACGGCTTGTGGTCTCTTGAGAGCCTGCCCAGCAGTCAAGCTTGAAATTAAGCAACACAAGCACATTTTCGGCAGGATGAGCGTGTCCGAAAACGACTCGGCAGAAGAAGAGACGAATCTTACTGAGCCTGCCAAGGTCGCCGTCTTCAGTGACCCGATTGGCGGCCGAGAGCAGTAATTAGCGGCGGCAAGAGAACGGAAGCGCCGCTGCCCAATTACTAAACCGCCTCCTCCTACCACCATTTGACGTCGATGGCCTTCCATTTTTTTTTTTTTTGGTTCAAGCACAATACAATGAGCTCACCACACTTTCCGCATCTTTCAAAATCGCGCGTCAGAGCGGACGGCCGAAACGTTTTCCCAGTGTCGTCTCCCACCTCGCGGAAGCGTCAAGAGCATGATGATGATGATGATGATGTTCTTTGGCTCCCCCCCGGAGTGTCTGAGTCACCACAGCAAATGACCCGGCATCCGCCACGTTTTATGTAAACGCCGGAGGACTCGTTACTGTACCAGTGCCAAAAAGTGGGTCAGCCGCTGCAATTAATGGACTTTTTTTTTTTTTTTTTTTGCTAACCTGTATGCAAATACAACATTACCTCCAGATGACAAATTTAATTTGTGTCGCGAGCCTGCAACGTACGCCCCTAAAAAAAATGTGCTTTGAGTCTAAATCATATTTGCTGTATTTTCACTAATAGATAAAGAAATTAAAATGGCCGCCGTATGTTATGAAGACACCTTCGGAACTGCTTTGCAATGATCCGCCCACTTTAAGACTCTTTGACTGTGTCGTTATCCGATCTAGCAAAGTCATTCCTTTTTTTGCTGTTCTGCTTCCCCGTTCCTCCTTCTCTGGTTATTGATCTGTCCAGTCGATACGGAGCGGCCTTTTCACGCTGCTAAGGTCTCTGTTTATGGCTCCACTTGAGCGCTCGCTTCTACTGCCTGAATAACAAAAACATACAGACGTCCGCATCGCTTGTTTGTAATAAACTGAACTTGGGCCATGAGTGGGGAAAGTGACCGCGGGGGGGGGCAATATTTACCCAACTGCAGATGGAAGTTGTCGGATTTATACACATTTCGGGGAATAATATGGAACCAGTGTTGACTGCTAATCCTCGCAAAAACAAAAAAAAACAAAGATGATCTACAGTTGGTAAAACAATACTTTAAATAAATCTCACGCAGGCTTATAAGTTCGCTCTTTAATGACCATTTGTGAAAAATAGTTTGTGAAGCAAACTCATTTCAGTTAGGACGCCATTTTGTTTTCTGGATGGCAAATGGCAAGGCGTCTATTTGAGGGAGGCACTTCTTATATCTCACGCCGATGAAATATGACATTTAAGATAATGTCACAGATCGGCAACAATTAAAAAAAGAAATATTTCCATGTTTGATTGTGTCTGTAGCCGAGTGATTTCGTTTTTTTTTGTTTTTTATCGCTGTGATCAAGTTTACGGTCCGGGTCGGCTTGCACTTTGTGGCGCCCTTTGCAAGCCCCATGTCCCCCGTCGCATCGATTTGTCATTAGAGGCGTCTACTTCCAGTGTTCCCAGCAGGGCTATGCGCTGGACCGTTAAATGGCGCCCCCCCCCCCCCCCCCATATCGACACTCGCACGGCTCCTGACCGAGAAGGATAGAAGAATAGGGCTACACTTCAACACCACAAGAGGGGTTCCGAAGCCCTAATGTGGGACATCAAAGTAAAAAATAAAATAATTAAAAATGTGCAGCTGGTATAATAAAATGGACGTCACATGTGTGACTTGTTTGTGTGTGAATTTGAAATTTAAAAAAGCATTTTCTTACCTGGCGAGATCAGACGGTAGAGCGGAGACATGGAAGAGAGGAAAAAGGGAGACGAGTTAGTTGATTTCATAGAGAGCAAAATGCTCGCAACTACGGTTGGAAAAAAAAAAAAAAAATCAAAGATGGATGGATGGCTCGTCTTGGACATAACAAAATGGATGACCTCAAGAATTTTAATTGCTTCGCACACGGGACACGTCACGGTGGCGCTTTGAAATGAGTGATCCGTTTTCCCCCTGCAAATCTGTAAAATGGTGGATTTGTCTCAACTTTCTCGCAGCAAAGGAATGCAAAAAAAAGTCCCCTCCCCGCCATGGATGCATTGATCTCAAATAATGAGCTATTTATTCACCACGAGAAGGAATGAACAAAAACGGCCACGCCAAAAAAATGGAACGAAACCATTTGAGACATTTTAATAGGATTTTGGATGGTGTTACTTTATGTGGCGGCCAAGAAGCGTTGTTACGCTCTTCAGTGATCATTCGGCAGCTCTGGCAGAGCTTCTAAAAGGAAATGAGTTCCACTCCCCCCCCCCAAAAAAAGAAGGAAAAAATGTGAGGGGACGCTTTAGGAAGGGGGGGGGGGGGTAGAGAAGCCTTCCAAGTGGGAGGATGCCCTGAGAGATTACGCTATCTGCCTAAAATCAGTTTATTCATCCAGCGTAGAAAACAACATTACACTGCTTCATCTCAAAGGACATTTTTGTATGCATGTGAAATGCAAGAAAAAAAACAAATTAAAATCCGGAGAGAAGGTCGTCCACATGTCCGTCGGCTTAGTCGAGGACAGACAACAGTGTGCCGCTTGAGCTGTCAATCACACGCCGGACACGCCCACTCCGCTTACTGTAAGTCAAACACACGACATCATTTTTAGCGACTGTCGATCGATCGTGGGCAAGCACATGCATGATACGGTAACGTTGAGTCGCCGCACAAGGAGTGACCGTCAATCAAAAATAAGACACGCCCCACTCGAGTTACTCGCCGATAAAAAAAAAAAACAGCCAATAGCAGCTTTCGAAAAACAGACATGGCCCTTGAGTGACTACCAATAAACTAACTGACCAACCCTCTCTAGCTACTGTCACTTAAAAACAAAAGCGACGACAGTACAGTAAACGTCGACGAGACGCTGGCAAAACGATCGGCGACTTTCAATCAAAAACGGCCTTGCAGCTACTGTCAATCAAACACCAACACGCACGTCTGGCCACTGTTGACGGGAACCGTGGATCACGTTCAAACTCTCTTAACTCTCCATTCGCTCGATTTTCGACCGACCGTAGCCGATATTTTGTTCACGCATCGTCATGATCCACCACGTTCAGTGTCTTGCTGTTCCTCATTAACAGCCCGGTCGGTTCACAGCTCGGAGCCGCCATACGAAGACGCAAGACGCCAAAGCCGGGCGGGCAGACTGAGCGCCAGCTGCTTTCAAGGCTCCCGTCGGATCATTCTGACAAGAAGATCTTAGCGGGGTTCTTCCGCGTCGGTAAACAAATGGCGGGTCTGGGAAATCTCGGCTTGGATTTCAGGTGAGCTGCGGGCACTTTGCAAGAAACATTTATATCCGCACTGACGGGAAGGAAAGCCTGAGGTAGTTCCCCTCGGTGGGCCGGTCTCCGGTCAATTCGACTGCAGAGTCGGTGACCAAGAAAAGCAGAAAGTGTGTCGGCGTGTTTTTTTTTTGGGGGGGGGGGAGCTGGAGCGCCGCCAGACAAAAATGTCGGCCCGGCGGCGATCGCGTCTGCGGGACGGAAAGAGGTTGCGTATTGGAGTGGGCGGTAGCTCTTAGATGCTGGGCTCCTACTACGAGTATTTCTGTTCACCCTAAACTGAAAAGGTGACAACAATCTGTTGTGCTTGCTAGCTTGCTAGCTAACGTTAGCCCGATAGCCTCGACCCTGTTTTCTCAATCGCTCTACTTTGGTTAAATGACACGGAAATGTTGAATCGCGGCGCCATCAGGGGACTGCTAGCGGCTTATTGCCAACCTGAAGTCATAATTTGGCTTTTTGCCAACTGGATGTTCATGAACGTCATCGTGAAATGACCTCCAGTCAGATAAATTGCAGGCTAATAGCAAAATAAGCATGTTCGAGTCATTGTATATTCTCAGCAAAGGAGGTTGGCAGAGCTCCATGCCAGGACGCCACATGAGGTCCCCCAACATGGTGTTTGTCCCTGCGGGGAGATCCTGTTTTGTTTTTCTGTCGCGATTGTTGACAGCCAGGACAACTGCTGGCATCCATCGACGTTTGCGACACCTCGTCCGTGCTATGAAAAAAACACCGCCCGTTTTGAGTCGTTCTCCAAATCATTTAGCGCGTGCGAATATTTGTCCAAGATTACGTATGGACACTTAACAATAAAAAAAACAGACACGCCCCCTTTACCTACTAGAAGTCAGACACGACACAAACACAACTGACCAGACTGTCAATCATAAACTGACTGGTGCTCTACTGTCAATCCAAAACAAACCCAACCCCCCTTCCTCTAGCTACAGTAAGTCCAAGACCGACAATGGCTCGCAACTTGTCAATCATAAACAGACACACTCGCGCATGCTAGTTTCAGTCAATCACAAACACAGTTACACCTTCTAGCTGTTGTCAATCCAAAAACAGGCGCCCCCTAGAAGTCAAACACGGCGTGAAAATTAAGGCATGGCAACAAACATTAAATCCGTTTTAAAAGGCGACAGAGTACATCCTTGAACGTCATCGTCAACGTGACCTTAACTGAAGCGGTTGGCGGGGTTGACGTGTGCAAAAGCATTTGGGACAGCTTGCGCTACAGAACATATTTAATGTGTTTCACATAATGGGTTATATACAAATTTGTGGTGGAAACTCACTTTAGCTGAAAACTTGAAAGCGTCCTTTATTAAGATAAAAGTGTGTTTATACGGGCTAAGTGTTAGCGCAGGATCCTAAAAAAGGCGGCCGGAACGACTGAATTCATGGCTCGCATGCCGACGTCTGCTCAATGTGAAGACTTTTCACGTTTGGGCTGATTTGGAGACGGGCAATGCGAGACCAAAGTACAAAAAAAAAAAATTAAAAAATGTGAGTGCATTGTCATAGTTTTGGCTTGCGTCAT
This sequence comes from Hippocampus abdominalis, assembly GCA_018466805.1. Taxonomy (NCBI): domain Eukaryota; kingdom Metazoa; phylum Chordata; class Actinopteri; order Syngnathiformes; family Syngnathidae; genus Hippocampus; species Hippocampus abdominalis. The sequence continues at coordinate 13,466,861 of CM031710.1, read as the reverse complement.
CCACACCAGCAGTAATTCAGCAAGCCAGCTTCCCAAACCTAAGCATCGGATCCCCCCCCCCCCCTCAGGGCTGCTGTCGGCCTACATCCTGGGAGTGCCGATCGTGTCGTACCACTCAGAGATGAACACAGGGGTAGGATTTACGCAGCGGCGAGCGCCAAAAGACAGATCTGGAAGATCTCTCCTGAGGTGTGCAAGTTGCGCAATAGGTTGGGATCAAGAGTTCAGCGTGGGTTTTTTTTTGGTGTTGTTTTTATAAATATGAATGGTATGTGCCCGTTGCACACCCATCCCCCCGTGAACGGAACTGGACAACCAATCTGTACGAAGCAGACAAAAACCAGATTTGGGACAATGTCAGAAAAGGGCGACTGAACCATTCAGTCATCGTTGCAATTTGCTAAAACATGCCAAAAATCTGGTTTGAAAGTCCCAGTCCGGAGCGGCCTACAATGCCCATCGTTTTTGACACAAAAGGGCGGACAGCAGTCGCGCTAGACGTTTCCACACAGAAGCCAAAACAGATGACATGAAATCGTTCGAAACAATGACTAAAATATTTTGAGAGGGACAATTGCTTTTGCATGACAGGGCAGACCGGAGGGGCATCATTTTTTTCTGTTTTTCCATTTCTGGGACTTACGCCCCACCCCCAGCTCTGAAACGGGGGTCACTGTACCTTTAAAGCCAGACAATTGGCTCAGTCAACTTAGTACAGACAAGCAAAACTGACATCCTTAGTAAATAATTCACAGCAGGTCTTAAACTGTCTTCTCCTAAAAAAACAAACTAACAACAAAACAGCAAAACCACCAATGTTTGTCAATTCACAATCGATCAACGTTCTCTAACACGCCGATCGCGACAAATCCCTGCGGCAAAAAAAACGGGAACCCTAACGGGATCAAGCGCAGAGCACGCCGGATGGAGCAGCGTAAAAGGCCTGGCAGGGCGGCGTTGTGCCCTTGAACACAAATCAACTGAAGAGCCCCCGCACCATGAATAAAACATGCTGTTGACTTTGTCTGACTGGCAACACACAAAAAAAAAAGTACGAGCAGTGATGAGGCAGCGGTAAAGGCAGATAAACAGATGTTGCGTCCGTTCACAATGACAATCGGTGGCGTCTCGGAATTAAAATATGTCAATCTAAAGATAGTCCACACAAAAGGATTTTTAAAATTTTCAACAGGAAGTGTGTCCTTGTACCAAGACTGACCTGTGAGAGGAAACCTCCAGACTGACAGAAAATACAAAGAAGAATAGACACCGTAGAAGAAGAAATAGAATAAGCTAGGCTAATTATTAGCTAGGCTAACAGGAAGTGTGTCCTTGTACCAAGACTGACCTGTGAGAGGAAACCTCCAGACTGACAGAAAATACAAAGAAGAATAGACATCGTAGAAGAAGAAGAAATAGAATAAGCTAGGCTAATTATTAGCCTAGGCTAATTATTAGCTTATCTGGTAACGCCGGTTGCTCTTCTGCTCAATGAGTTTCAGCAGGCTATCGTTCCACTTGATAGCAAAATGACAAAGTCTGTGATTGGCCCAACTGTGCGTTGGCGACACTCACGTAAGGGGTTGCCGTTGTAAATACTGGACGAGTTTACGCTTACGATTGTCGCGGACAGGTTTACATTCGCGGTTGTCGACCCCCGGGACCGTTTTCTAATCAGATCATGGAGGAAAAGAAAATGACTCTAACGCGCCCCACACCACAGGATAATCGCGGAGGATAATCTTTTTCAGAGTCATCCGATAATTGTGCGTTTTGCAAAAATCCAACGACCCAAATGACCGTTCGCGTGCACCCGGCTTAAGTCAACAAGCGACAGCTGGACAACTGCCGCTTGCATGATTTGCCACGGTAAATTTCCGTTAGCAATCGCGACTCCGCCGTCAAGAGCGCGATCGCCCGTCGTGGCGCTCTGCGGCGGCTGCGCGTGGGTGCTGAGCAGAAATAGACGCGGAGTGTGCCAGCGTCACTCCGTTTACCTGCTCGTCTGACACGCCGCCGGCAATTTGAAAGGTGAGTCGGTGCAACGGGTTCAAATCGGCCCAACTCGCGTGGCATTGCGTCATAAAAAGAGAAAAATGGCTCTGTCGATTTTAGCGAGTGGGTCACATCCCGCAAAAAGAAGCAGGGGTGTACCGTACACCCCCACATTTCGTCAAACAGCACAATGAGCATCAACATCTTCTGTTTTTTTCAACTTTGCTCGGTTACAAGTGGATGATTCCGCGGGCCCGCCGCGGATATTTATAGCCTCTCATGCAAAGTGACAGATACTGCCGTTCCGTCTTTATTATTTACATCCACAATCCAGCGACCAGAATATTCCTGTCAAGCAGCCGCCCTTTTCGGTTACAGAGAGACCCATTCCCATCAAGATTTTTTTTCTTTTTCTTGTGGGACGGAATACAGAGAGAGCAAAGGGATGACCCTCAAAAATAATCTTCACGACAGCGTTCTAGTCGGAGTTTTAGGGTATCAAATGTTTTTATCAATACCTTGTCCTGAAACCCACACCACAATTCATAATGGACCCACCAAGTCACGTGACCATGATGAGATCGATGCTCTTGAGATTAATTTAGCTGGAAAGGTTCTGGTGGGATGAACTCATTCAGTACCAGACAATTCTAGACCAAGTCTGAAAAGACGTTTAAAAACGTCTTTGGGAGTGAATGGCCACCGATTGGTCTCCTCTATCCATCTGATACCTACCGCTTGCCCTCATTCGGGTCGTGAGTGAGCTGGAGCCTATCCCAGGTGACTTTTGGCAAAAGAAATGGGATAGACCCTGGATTGGTCGCCACAGGGCACATCACGATAAATCAATATTCACACCTATGGACACGTTTCAAGTCTTCACGTTTCACACCTTTGGGACAATTTATTAAAGAGTCTTCACTGAACCCGAACGTGCACGTTTCGGGAAGTGGGAGGGAGCCGGCGTACCCGGGGAAAACCCCCACGCAAGGACGCCGAGAACACAAAGAGCTGAGATTTGTGCGCCCTGGAGCTCAGACCTGCGAGGCAAAATGAACAACGTTTCCACCGTGCCGCCCAGCTATCATTTCAAAAGGTTTTTTTATTGTTGTGATGATGTTTCCAAAGGTCAAAGGCCAGAAGGCTCCAATTGGAGACCAGTCGTGGGATCTGCGCGTGCGAGGTGACTCGGGACTGCAGCGTAAGCTTCGTGCTTTACATAACAGCCTTATTCTGCGGAGCGCATAAACTCTGCCACCCCGCCACCACCAAAACCTCTTTCAGTGATAAGGGTGGAGGGGTGGGGGGGGGGGTGGGGGGCAGCTCGTGGGTTAACAAAGAGAGATCAGTGCACTTAAACCACTCAGGGGAGCAGCGGCGAATCGTTTCTATTTCGAGAGACGATTGAATCAATGTCTTTTGAGAATGAAACAGATCTGACATTGATTGAATCCGCCCGGTTTTGTGCCGTTTCCGCAACTCAGCACGATGCCCGTTTCTTCGGCTACAAACTCAGGCGGCATCCGGACCGAACGATGAGCCGGCCGTGACGTTCTCCCCTGCGGTTGGCGCTCATTCCGCGGACGCCGACTCAATTACGGTTGACAATCGTCGATGTACAGTCAAACCTCGGTTTTTCGTCCATAATCCGTTCCAGAAGGCTGTTCGAGAACCGAAATTGTTCGAGAAGCCAAACCACGCTCTTTTTATAAAATAAAAATGTTGACTGAACACGTCTGCTCACAATGGAAAGCAACACGAGGAAGCGGCACTTCCTCGTGTAAGGAAGGTGGGAGGAGTCAAATGGTGCATTCAAGTGCGCTCAGTTTGTTCGAGAACCGAAATTTGTTTGTCATCCGAGGCATAAAAAACTCAAACTTTTTGGTCGAAAAAACCGAGGTTGGACTGCATATGCTTCCATTCATGTTTTCGCTTTGCAGCACTGCGGATGGACGCTCTGCTTATTTCCCCAAAATTCTTCCCACAAACACAGAAGCATCGTCCAACATTTTTTGGGAGACGGGAAAGATTTGCGATCCAGGGAGTCAACCCAACAATTATTTTGATCTGTGACGCCAAATCCACCCCCACCCATGAAAAAGACACGAAAAAGCAGATCGGTCTTGTAGCATTGGGCTCGGCTTATGTCTGATGCGTCAGGCATACGGCGGAGAGCGACAGTAGCAGTTGGACCCCGTCGGTGCCCAGATGGTCCAAGGAGGACGTGTCAAGCGTGAGAGGGAAAAAAAAAAAAAAAACAACATTGCCAGTTTCTCTCTGCGCTTTCTTCTTCGGTCACGATTAGCGAGTGCATTTTGTCATTCCTCTCAGAGAGAGAGCAGATTATATTTCAACGGGGAAATGAAATAAAAATTGATAGGAAATGAAATATTGAAGGCGAGGCGGAGGGGGCGGGGGGGGGGGGGGGGGTGAGGTGGGGGGGGTGTTCACGCGTCTCGCCACTTTCCGGTCGGTAACGAAGCCGTTGTGTACGTTGGGCCGCGATGGCGCTCAAATAGCTGCGAGGCATCCTGGCATAGGCGGAAGGATTGTTGGAAGCAAACGGGCGGAGAAAAGCAGAGCGCCGCTTGCGGGGAGCTTCGGGGGCAAAGACGTCTCCAGGGACGCGTCGTTAACCCTCATCTTCATTCTGAGGAAATCGAATCGGCGCGGTACAGTTTTAGTCGGCACCTAGACCTAAACCCCGTCCCTCCTTACATTCTGTTTGAGTAACACCGCTGGTACTAAAACTCGCAATGTGATTTCAAGAAAAAAAAACAATAAAAGGAGCATTTGGATCTCTCGATTGACACCGAGAGGAACATGTAGCACAGCTTGTATCCGGGCAGAGGGAGTGGGAACCTGCGCGGAAACTACCCACAATGCCCCTGTGGGCCCTCTCTCCTCCTCTTGAAGCGAGCGCGCGCTCGGCTGCAAAGCGGCAGAGTGCTGAACTCAGCAAACGGCGGGCCAAGCTGCTATCTCGCGTTTGGCTCGGGTCGCTCCATCGTTTGGCGCTCCTGAAGCGTTGAGCAAAAAAATAATGGGACGACCGCGTTTGTACTCAAGAAACCACAAGAGATCCCCGAGCGGCCAACAAGCAGAAGAAAAAAAAGAGTTAAGGGTTATAATTATAATCATAATCCTCCTTATTGGCCAATGCTTGCGAAATGTCATTCGTAGCACATGGATGTCAAATAAGTGCACACGTAGCGCTAACTGCTAGCATGTCGTTGTCCTATTATTACGCCACCGTTGCTCCACTCCAAAAAAATAACGTGCATACTCGTGACTGGACCTTAAAATGGATATCCAGGATAGCTTCTAAATGCTCAAACAGCTACAGTCAAACCTCGGTTTTCGGACGTCTCGGTTCTCGTCCAATTCGGTTTTCGACCAAAAATTGCGATTTTTTTTATGCCTCGGATGACGAACAAATTTCGGTTCTCGAACAAACTGAGGGCACTTGAATGCCCCATTTGACTCCTCCCACCTTCCTTACACGAGGAAGTGACACTCCTGACTATGTCTCACTAGTGCTTCCTACTATTCGACACCATTTTTTTTTTGGCTTACGAGTAGGATGACTACGTGTTCCGAGTCAGCCAAAGACGATCCAAGGACGGCAGGAGGTTGCGCTGCAGGACTGCTGATCTTTCCGTTTCTTCTTATTAAAAACCTGAACCCAAAATAGCCATTTTGCAAACATACAGGACCGCCGGTTCTTTCCGCTCGGGCGCCTTTGGTGTCAAGCTGCACAACTGACAATAAAACATGAAATGAAGCAAAATCGAGCATCCGTCTTCGCGGACGTCGCTTTGTTCTGCCACGGGGTTACGATCGGGATCATTCGGTTCTGTGCTCATGTCTGAGGCCTAATTGGAGGAATTCGTTACACGGCAAACGGTCCGTCCGTCCTTCCGCTCTCGATATCCCGTCTTCTAATTTAGGCAGGGAGAATATTTGCCCGGTGAGCATTGTTGTGTGCTGTTCAAGGTTATTACAGGTCAAGAAAAACAACTTCAGAAACTAAACAGAGAAATGATTAAAAAACAAATAAATAATTCACTGAAACATTCACTCAGCGATGTAATACCACAGTCTTCCAGAGAGAGAGATGGGGGCGCTAAAGAACACTTCAAAAACTGCCTTTTGCTCCCATTTTTTAAAGTGTGTATAAACTATTACTCCATTTTTTATTTTTTTTTAATTGCGCGGTCTCTCGACTATATGTCGCGTATTTACACCTGGTGCAGTTTTGTCTCGACCCTCGTTAACTGACATAAAAGTTTCGGGCTTTGTGACAACATGAGGAGTGACCGGGGAGCCTGGTTGGTTGAGTCTCGAGGCCTTTTCGGGGAGGGGGCTCGGGGCCCCGAGCGTTCACCCCCGCTGGGGCCGAACATGTTTACCCAAATCCTTTGCTTCGCAGACACGCGCGTGCCATCCAAATCCCAGTTCAATGCCAGACGAACGGAGACGGCGTGCGACACGGACAGGGAGGGGCAAGCGTGGCTGACCGCGGACATAAATGACATTTCTTTTGGCGCTACGCTCACATCAAGCAACCCGATAATGAGTCATTTTCATTTGGGGGGCCAATCGATCGGCGGCTTCCCGAGCAATTATCTTCGCATCAAACGCAAAAGGCCACAGCTGCCTTGGCGTCCGTTTGCGAAAACGCTGGCCGGAGGGGAGGCAGCTAGCATTACGGCAGCGCTAAAAAAAAAAGCAAAAAAAACAAAAGGATGTCTTAAGGTCCCCCCGCCTGCAGCTGAAAGCACCGAGGGACATTCAAAGCCTTCAAAGGCTCCTGACAATGCAAGCCGTACATCAAACACACAGGTGGTGTGGAGTTGTACACACTGGCCACAAATCCATTTTATCCCTTCTTACTTCGGTGTGATTTATTTATTTATTTAATTTATTTATTTATTTGCCTTCATGTCCACCTGAGACCTGAACAGCGTTTACTCGTTTCGCTTCCCTCTCTCTCTCTCGCTCTCTCTCTCGCTTCTTCGTTCCCCCGAGAGTTTCCATCCTGCAGGCTTGAAATAACAACGGCGGAAACGCGATTAGCGACTACTGCTGCTCGGGTCTTGCTTGGCGCGCAGACGGGTTTTTTGTGGGGTTTTTTTTATGACATTTTTATTCAATTGTGGTTGTGTTTGGAGAGCGGCAAATCGGGTGACAAAAAAATAAAATAAAAAATAAAAAAAAGCCAATTCAACAATTTCATCCAAACGTCTCTGTGAAGATCCTGAAATGATTTCAGTAGGACCTGCCCTAATTTTGCCCTTTTTAACAACATCATGAATTCCTATTCCTGACGCCAATTTGCAAGACTGTTCAGTCATGGAAACAGCAGCATCCGCTGCGGCGGCGGCTTCATCTCAATCAAGAGCAAAAGCGCCACAAGGCCGCCAGAGAGGCGGGGGGGGGGGGGGGGGATCAGCTGGACGAACGCTCCAAACAAATCAGAGGCGCGTTTCCTCTCCGGCAGGCATCGCAGGCTAAATGGTGCGGATTCACTGTGGGATGTGCCCCACATGGTGAACGGTATACCGACTCCCCCCACTTACGCTCACAACGTGCTTTAGACTGTTAATTGGCCTGGAAAAATCCCGTGAGCCACTTCACAATTTCACGTTTGCATTTGTTTGGTGCTCTTCTGGAATCGCCCGAAGATGCCACAATGTGGCACCAAAGTCCTGGCTAATAGGAAAGTAGTAATTTGAGTCAAGAAAGTATGTCAATGTGATATTGCACATTTGGACTTTTCTAAGATCTTTGCATGTCGGGGAGCAGGCAAGTTTTTAGCCTGGGTTGTTTATCCAAATTTACACCAAGTCTTTTTTTACAACTTTGATTAAAAGCAATTTGTGATATAGAAAGATCAAATTTAAAAAAATGTAAAATATAGAGCTTGGAGTCATTTTATATTAAATCTGGTATGACGCATCAAACAGTTTGTGCATGTGTGGCTCCTTTTGGTGTCTGCAACTTGCCCACCAGGGGGCAGTATAACACATAAGAGCAGTAATATTAGTCATTTTCCACAGAGGATAAAGAATATATGCCTGTGACTAGAGTGATATTGTTAAATCTATCCATTGCTTGAATTGTTACAGCACCGCTACTCTCGATGCTATCCGTTATCCCGTCTATAGCATTTTGCAAAGTTTGTTAGCATGAAGCTAAACTGATTTTTTTTTTTTTTATAGGCATTACGTCGAGTTTGACAGTGCACTTCAACCGGTTTTGTACGGCAGCCTGAAGACGCGGGCGTGCCGATTGAGCTCGTTTGTGGCGCCACTGCGGGGGTTTAAAATCAGACAGATTGTCTCCTCGTATTGTGTTTTGACATCGGCGCAGCCCGCCGAGTGGCTCCGAACGGACAACAGTCCAAGTTGGAGGAGTCAAGCTGCGCTCAGCTGCTTTGGTGCCAACTCGCCTGCCGGGGGGCTTATGGGATTAATGGGAGGGAAATAGACGCGACGAGGGTGGGGGGTGAAAAGACATGACACTGACATGAGCGCCAGAATTAAAAAATCCAGCTGATGGAAAGCCTCACAGGGCTCGCTTGTGTGGAGGGCATCACTCGCCTGCGCCTGCCAGGACACAAGTAGAGAGAGGAAGCTGCTAGTTTCGCTTCGGGAGGGTACACGCATGCCGACGGATCGGCCAAATTGGAATATAATCCCTTTCCTTGCGATGGTTGGATTATCTCCAGAGGACGGTAAAGTAGCCACAAATTGTAATCAAGTAAAAGTACTGTTGCTCTAGAATAATTCAAGAAGACTTTTTTTTTTTTTAATTCAAAGCCTAAACCATACCGTTACAAAAATCTAAAATGTAAATATCAGAAATTGCCCAAAAATAGCATTTCAACTGCAACCATGAGAAATCACATCTTATGAAAATGTCCCAAAATGTGTTTTTGTCAAGTACAGTCAAACCTCGGTTTTAGTCCATAATCCGTTCCAGAAGACTGTTCGAAAACCGAAACCACGCTCTTTTTCAAATAAAAATATGTTTACTGAACACGTCTGCTCACAATGGGTTAGGGTTAGCCGCTAAGGGTTAGCGTTAGTGACTAGCGTTAGCGGAAGTGACGCTAACCGTTAGCGTCACTTGCTCGTGTAAGGAAGGCGAGAGGAGTCATATGGTGCATTCAAGTGCGCTCAGTTTGTTCGAGAACCGAAATTTGTTCGTCATCCGAGGCATAAAAAAACTCGAAATTTCGAGACGTTCGAAAACCGAGGTTTGACTGCACTTCATGGCTGCCAGTGTTAGCCTAAAACTGTCTAAAAAAATAGACTGAACGCGAAGAGCAGACTGCTAACGCAACACCCGGACAAGAAGACCAAAAATAAATAAATAAATAAATGATTCTCAAAAGAATACGCCGAGGATTTCGCCGTCTGTCCATCACAGCGAATTAACTCTGCGGCTCTGATCCGTGCGCCGGAATGTAATCACCGACAGACATTTTAACAGTATTAGCACACGTGGAGGGGGCAGGGAGAGAGAAATATGGACGAGCAAAGCAAAGGACAGAGAGAGAGAGAGAGAGAGGGAGAGCGACGCACAAAGGAAAGATGGCACACGGAAGCGCACGATGGAAGAGTGTCCTTTCAGACGGCAGTAAAAAGCAGCGAGCGTAGCAGCAACCATTGAACAACTCCCCCGCTTGTACATCAACCGGAACGCGACGGCAGAAAAAAAAACACATTGAGCGCTGCGCTCGGATCAAGAGGTTGCAGGTCGGTCGGTCGGTTTCTGTTGTCACGCCAGGCGGAAACCGGTTGGTCATCTCGTGTTACGTCTGGGCAAATTCCATGATCATATTTACGAAAAATTATTTTAGTCTGCAGCTGCAAAAAAAAAAACGTTCGTCCACGAGTCACAACCAAGCTAGCATCCAAGCCGTCGATTTGTACGCGAGCGACCAAACGTCGATGGAATGCAGTGTCGGAATCGGATTTTATGAACGCAGAATCCAATTAGAAAAATTATGTTCAGCTTTGCTTTCGTTCCTTGTCAAGTCCTCACGCAAGCAGTTTCCATCGTAAATATCGAACGGGGTTGATGGTTGCTCGGCCCGGAAATGGGTGGAACGCTCGCTCTGCACACAGCCCTCACCGCACGACAGGATCATCGCTCAAGATTAAAACATTTGAGAATCGGGACTTTGCGAACTTGGATTACAATAAATAATTCGACTTGCCAGCGGGTATGTGCGTACTTATTTTAACATTTACTGACGCTAAGGATACGCCCGGGACGATCTTTTAAAGACGTCTGACAATGTTTTAATAATTGGACACCACCTTCACTGTTTTTGGTTTTTTTGTGAGTGTGTTTTTTTTAGTGACTGGAACAGTCGACAACTTATAAAACTCACAAATTACTGAGTGACCAAAACAGGCCTCGGCCGAATGACGTCCGATTGTCGTAATGCGTGTAGCACGTCTTCGATAAAATCAAGATGCGGCATGTGGCTAGGTCATACAATGACGCAGATTAATTTACTAGGTAGAAATGCTTCTAGTGGTGGTGGGGAGAGGCATGGGGGGGTGTTGCCACATTTTCCAACCAAGCCTGAGCCTTGCAGCCTCTGAACCCCCCCCCCCCACGAGTGCTGACGCAGAAACCAAATTTGAAAACGACACCATAAAGTCAAGCCGTTTCCCTTTTCAACATCAGCGGCCCCCACTGCTCCCCAAAGACAAATCCAAAAATCGTCCCCCCCCTCCCACATTCTCAGCCGTCAGTGTCTGTGAATCTCATTTTCATAAAAGAGGGTCTCTGTAGCAGCTTCTCTTGAAGAACAACAAAACTCCACATTCTGTTTCGGGCCAAGCCACCCGACACACCAAATCAATCACTTCAACGTCTTCCCCCCTTGCCTCTGTCAACGTTTTCAGTCTCGCGAGGTTACGCGGGTTCATCCGGAAGGGGGGGGGGGGGGGGGGGGGGGGCGTCACCGAATGCCAACGAATCGGTTGAAGCCGAAAACAGATGGGTGAGAAATGAGCATCTGGACGCGAATGAGGCCGAGCGGAGACTCGTAAACCGTCCCGGCATTTCGGACTCTGCCGCCGAACGGGAAGCGTTTCCGAATCGGACAAGAGGACGATGGCGAGTGAACACGTGGAGATGGAGGAGGGGCAGCTGAGAGGGAGAAGGCGTTACTTCTCGCCGGCCCGTACAATCCACCGCTGGCAGAGGGAACGTGAACCGCCGCGATGAAGGCTTCTGTCTGGCAGACCAAAGAAACGCTCTCGAGGCAGAAACAAAAAAAATGGAAGGAAGATGAGCTCAGATCCCGTCCGCAGAGTATCACGGTCTCGTCTTCATAGCCTGGAGCAAAGGGGGGCGGCAGGGGGGAGGGGGGTCTTGCACAAAAATGTGTCTGTAATGCATTAGTTGCGTCTCGATTGTCCCGGCGATTTTTAGTAACAGAAAAGCATTAGCTTAAGAAGCGTTTAGATGGGGTCGAGACATGAGTCATGACGCTAACAAAAGTGGTCTTGATCGGGATTGCCGGTCTGACGGGTTTGGTCTCGGACTCGGGCAGCAGAAATTCCAAACCTCTAAACTCAGAATTCACCACCAGCCTCATGGAAAAAAAAATAAATCAGGCACAATTGCAGTCAACAACAGCCTGTCATCACAGGTATGCTCTCACACCCCAAAAAAACCCAACAACAAAACAATCGAGCAGTGACCAGGGTGATGTTAGCAAAACTGTACGAGTCTCGCCCCAATTCCAACACTCGCCGGCAGTGTCGGTGTGACTCGCCTTGGTCCATTTGTTTCTACCGAAGCGAGAGGCACGAGCTGCGTCTTTTCAAGCGCCGCCCCCCCCCTCCCCTGTTTTCCTATTTTTCAACCGCGCGAAGAGAGGAGCGATCAGGCAGCTTTTTGGGTTGGTACAAAGCGCTTCCAAATATAGATCTAGCGGTGAGATGGCTCCCAGAAGAGGTTTGAGGACAGGTGGGCTGTTGAAACAAACAGGGAACTGGTTTGGGGGGGGGGGTGATGGGTTTCAGAAGCATTTCCTATTTGAGCAAAAATAAAATAAAATAAACCTCTGGAGCCCTGTAGTCCATCTCCCATTGATCGCCCAACTCAATCATTTAAAAAAAAAAGGGAAAAAAAGCATGAACTGAAGTGAGCATTGAGCACTCGACAAGACTTGAGCCTCTTCCAGTTTCCTTTCAGTCCTTTTGTTCGGCGGTGGCCTTGAGTCGGGAGAGGGGGGGGGGGGGCCCTGACACTCCGAATGTCTCGGCTGATTGAAAGGAAAACAGCGTTTTCCCACAGGGAGTTGAAAGACGAGATTGACAGACACCCGGTCTGGTTGCGCGAGGCGAATTCAGCGCTGGCTGGCGTCACGACGAGTTAGCGGCGGACGATGCGGGAGCACGTCGACCGCCGTGATTTACACGTTGCAGTCACACACGCCGCCGCCGCAAACACGATGTCACGTCGCATTTCGGGATGTTTACTAAAGGTCGGGACCCCCGTTCAGGGTAGCGAAAAGTGTGGAGACGCGACAGGAACAGGAACATCTCGCTGTGACTTGACAGGAACAGGAACATCTCGCTGTGATTTTTACCCCCCAGATGGTGAGGAAGCAGAAGGTATTGATTACCATTAATTGTAACAGCAAAGAGAGGCCGGCGAGTCATTATGGGGGGGCTTCAATTTTTCTCGACTAATCATTTGTTTTCTTCAAATCGTCTCATCCTCTGGTCTGAGACCTGGATTGGGGGTTTCAAAATTCAGGTACCCCCCCCCCCCCCTTGCTCATTTCCTCTTTTCGCTTCTATCCAGTCAACAGAGGTGACTCACCAGGTAATGGCTTCCCCGCAGAGCTGCAGGGGGTGGGGGGGTGGGGGTGGGGGATTTTCGGGGTCGACAGGGAGGGTCATGCGACGGCATCCCGCGAGGGCCAATCAGGCGCTGCGGATCGTTTGATATCGGATAACCTTGACTGGCTCGCTCTCTGTGCTCTTTTCTAAGCGTCTGACATTTGCGGTTCGCCGAGGAGGGTCTTTTTCTTCTTGGGCTTCAGGCCGGGGGGGGGGGGGGGGGGGGGGGGGAGAGAACAGACCTTACGAGATCAGCCCAAGACGACATTTTGACAATGCGCAGCACACGGACAAGAAGGAAACTTCCTGGGGGAAAAAAGAGCATCCGTCGACTACATTGTCTGCCACGATATCCGAGATTCGTATCTCCGATGAATCCATGTGTTTAGTTTTCTCAGAGAAAGGCCGCGACAGATAGATAAACAAGGGGGGGGATCGACCACCACATGGCAGCTGGAAAAGAGTCAAAAAGTGCAGTGGATAAATGCTGACAATGGTTGGCCGGCTATTTATTTTTTTTCGTCTGGGTTCCAACTTCTGCGATTAATCCTGACGAAAACCGCAGCCAAAAGATTGCTCAACAAATAGCACAAGATACAACATCTAATCCTGTGACAGGAGAAGCTTTCGGGCCCACGTGCTTGAGCGATGTGGGACGCAACCGCTGATCGTAATCACACCGCGGACTAATTTGGTCGTGCCGAACTTTTACGGCAAGAAAAGAGGAACTGGAACGAAAGCTTTGTCGTCATTTCCATCTTCAAAGTCTTGTGTTGGTTTTTCTCCTCTTGCATCAGAAGGTTGATGACTGCTCGTTCTACGGTCAGTGCAAACATGGCTTTGCCCCGACCACGAGGACACGGTCAAGTCGGGTGGACGGTCCCCGTCGGCGGCGCCTTGTCATGGGAGGTGGGAACAAAAGATTTGGATTTTAGAAAAAAATAATTGATTGTGTCAGCTTTTGGCAGCTAGCCTGCTAGCATTGAAAGATGATGTTGCAATCGCTAATCCTAAAAGCTGTGGTTGACTCCCTGAAAAACGCTCACTGACACATGCACACACTCAGTTTTTTTATTTTGGGGGGGTGTCCGGATCCTAAATGATCTTCATCCTAGGCAAGGAGCCTCCAGTGTTCCTGGATAGCCATTTCCAATCAGCTGTTCAAAACAACATTGATGGCGTGCTTCCTTCCTTTCGGTCATCGATGAGTGTATCATTACTGGGGGGGCAGCAGAGGGGTGGCGGCTGGGGTCTGTCGGGGAGGTGTTCCGCATTGTTTGGGGTCAGCCGCGTTTGGAAGTCTCTGCTTTTGTTCAAATCTCATCAAGTGTGAAAAACGGGGCCAGTCCCCCCGGCATCATCGTCATCTCCGTCAAAGCCGACATTTTTGGCCTTTTCAACACAAACCATTTCCCTTGAATATTAATGAGTCCCTCTGGATTTTATTTTACAAAGTGAATTAGGCTCACCTTTTCTCTTTTGTTGTGATTCAACTGGTCACTCGCTATACGAGGGGGCTAAAGAAAGCGCGGATCAAGATCCAAGCAGGGAAAACAAAGTCCTCACTCAAAGGCTCCACGCAAGCAAGCCGACCCAATAACGAGTCGACGCAGGCGCAACGATTGGAGAGGAAGGACACACACGCTAATGAGTATCGATTGTGAACAACAAGCGAGCAGAGCGCCACACAGCTTGTCTGCGGCCATATCCCAGATTTGCGAGGAGGAGCACTGATTGATCAAGAAAGCACGCTAATAGATGGAGTCTTAGTGGGGGGGCAATTTTTATTGCATAAGATCACCCAAATGCATGTTGTTCACTTTCCTTTTTTTTCTTTTTTTCTTTGACAGAACAACAGCTGTCTACAAGTGTCTCCGCCCTCTTCCACATTTGTGACGACGACGCCGATTGACGGATGAAGAAGACGCCCTCCTATTTCCAGACCGGTGAGAGAGCCAGAAGCAGATGGCTCCCATTCTCATTTCCCCCCCCCCCATCTTGTGATCGCCTCCCCAATAATACGCAATCTGAGCTACGCTGTGACACAAACTGTTGAACGAGGGTCTATCTGATCTGAAAGTTTCACACCCAAAATCAACCGGAGAATGTGGTGGTGTGTTGTTCTCCGCCGAGGGGTTTCCAGCTGCTCCCTCGTCGCAATCAAGGACAAGCAGTTTACAGTTTAACTACCGCTCGGCTGAAAAGTCAAATATGACCTCCGCCGATGTTACCTGCTCCATCGGGCCTTTAAATTATTCACTAATCACTCTGCTGCTGGAGGGGAAGACACAAACTCCGCACAGTCCCGAGGATACGCTTGGCAGTTGCGCCTCATTCGATCCCATTTCGTAGTGGGAGTTGGAAAAAGTACAAACCAAGCCCTGATATTCTCCCGCAAAATGGTGGCTTCAAAACAACATGGCTGACTTCCCATTGAACTTTGGACTTGGGTCCTTGACACATTTTCAAGCGTTCTGTTAGAACAGACAGGCTCCCCCCCCCTAGTTTCATGTTGAGTGGTGAAACAGCTGACGAGGCAGGGGGGAGGGGGGGGGGGGGTTATTTCCTTTTTCATGGCAGACATTCTAAATAATCATTCAACATTCTAACTTTGCCCACAATCGATGCCGTGGATAAAATCAGGCTTGGGCAATTCAGCGTGGCCCTTCGGTTTGGGATACTTATCATCCGATTCATTTGATAAAAAATTCCCTCGGAGGAGTTCATCTCAGTACGGGCCCTGAAATTCACCCAAAATGGCCGCTTCAAACCAAAATGGCCAACTTCACTTCCTGTTCAATTTCACACCTGGGCCCGTGAGGCTTTTTCATGCGTCGCGTCAGGATAAGACATGTCCCCACGATACATACACTTGCATTTTCGGACATGATGAAGGCGATTCGTTCATCCCAATGAAAATGGAACAGCGATTCCAAGCAGGACAGGGAAGAAAAAAAAAAACACGACAGACTATTTTGTACAATGCAGCAATCCATATTTGGGGAGGGAGGTGCGGTGCTAAATAGTAAATAATGCAACAATTGTCCAAATGTCCTCGTGCCATCTCGCTACACTGTCACCCGATATCGATTTGTCCACACATCAAGCTGTCACTGCTGATTTCATCACACACTTCAATGGTGGCTTCAATCCAGATAACTGGAACAATGCACGTGTGTTGATTTGATTTGGAATGTTTGCAGGATTGCGCTAAAGACCAGCTAATACCGCATACAATATATTTGCTGCCGCGCTGAGCAGAACTTTTATTCTGCGTTCTGCTTTCCAGGTATTTGATGGTCAACAGACAACCATCAGTGTGTCCTTATGGACATCGGGAAAATTTAAAGTAATTTAAAGTAAACATCGGGAAAAACAAAAGTAAGTACGGAGATTAAAGCCGCGAGTTCGTTTTGGGCCGTGTTGTTCCACTCCAGCCCTGGAGGGTGGCGCTAAGCAGCACTGTTCACAAATGATTATTCATAAAAAGAGGCCAGTTACAACACAATACAGTACAAGACAATACATCCTGATGTATACTGTATAGCGGTTTCACAACAGCTGCAGCTGTTGAATGAGAATGCTTTAAAAAGTGCTAATTATGGAATGAGCGGATAAATCAACTCCGTCCGTGATAAGAATTCAGTTGCATTTGTGCTGACATTGCAATTCATTTTTCGGCATACAGTCGGGGGGAAAAAAAAAACGGTGCCCCCTGTTTCACAGATGGACATGATATTGAGTTGGCATACTTATCATAACGTGACACGAAAAAGTCATCGCCAAGATCCAGGCGTGACAAGACATTGAACAGGAAGCCTGCCGTTTTGATTTGAAGTAGCGATTTCGGGGGGGAATTCCAAGGCTTTGACCCCAAAAATAAATAAATAAAAATGACAACCAAACATTACAATTTCTAATTGACATTTTGGATGTGTGGTTTGGCCCAAAATCGCCACAATCAATCTTGAAAGGGTTGAAAAATCGAATTTGGCCGAAGTTAAAAGAAGCCCCTCCCCCCCCTCAAATGTTGGCAGTAAACCATCACAGTCATCATATCAAACAAATGACGTGACCTCTTAAAACCTTTGTGACTTTGAAGCCTTTTTTTTTTTTCCCATAATGTTAGCAGCCGTGCGCAAAGTTGGTCGTGCTAGTATGCCGAGTACGGAAGGCCACAAAGGGTGATGATAGATGCCCCTCTTTAGATCCCCCTCCCACCCTGGCCTCGCCCCTCTCCTTGCTCGCCCTCATTTTGGGGATGCAGGAGCTCATCAGTATCTCAAGCGCGCACGCACATACACACACACACTGACATTGTATAGAAAGTCACAAAATGCACCCATCTGGCTGCAGAGCTAACATAGCTGCAAACAAAAAGCTTCTCACTCAGGCTCTGCAACGCTCCTAAAACTCAACACTTTTACATGTTTTACACACGTTTGAAGCATCTAAATCAAAGCTACAATCTCTATATCATTTCTGTGCAGCCAGTCCGGCTCATCCTTCCACCCGAAAAAAAATAAAAAATCGAACCAGACAGCAGCATCCATTCCACAGATGGAAGCCGGGAGAGGTGCGAGGTGAGCTGCGGCGGGGAGCCGGCGCGGACTTACCAGTCGGTGTCGGTGCTCTCGTCGATGACGTCCTGGTAGGCCGTGAGTAGGGCCAGTCTGTTCTTTGCGAGATTCACAGCCATGTTCGAGCCCAGCGGTGCATCCAGGCCGCTGCTGATGGAGGAAAGACGCGGAATGAGTGACGAGGACGAAGAGGTGGAGGAGGAGAATG
Source organism: Hippocampus abdominalis (assembly GCA_018466805.1). Taxonomy (NCBI): domain Eukaryota; kingdom Metazoa; phylum Chordata; class Actinopteri; order Syngnathiformes; family Syngnathidae; genus Hippocampus; species Hippocampus abdominalis. The sequence goes on along the minus strand of CM031710.1, from coordinate 13,449,195 downwards.
AAGAGGAGGAGGAGGAGGAAGCCATGAGTGGCGGAGACAAAGGAAACGTCATGGTGGCCGCCAGGTCCTAGCGCCGCACGGTTCTGGCACAGGGGGTGGGACACCGTGCTGCTGGGTCCTAGTGCCACCCGAATCCGTGCACAAAAAAAGACGAACGAATGCAATACGCTGCAATAACAAATAAAATTACGTAAAAGTACATTTGATCTGATAAGTACATTTGATGATTAAACAAAGAAAACATTTGCCACTACTAAACTGCAATAATATTAGTCGTCTCTCATAGAGGATAAAGAATATATTCAGGGACATGGCATTTTTTGTTTTCCAGGAAGACCAATGTCACCGGAAAGAGCTGAAATAAAGGAACAAAAAAGTGTTTCATTTGTGTCAATATGTTTTTTAAAGGCGTCAAAAAGCGGCCAAGATGTCGGTAACTTTCTCCACTGTTAACATGCAATGGCCTGTGACTGAATGTCTCCGCGAAGATGTGGCAGCTGTTTAGTAGAAGCAAAGAGACACATTTTGAGTCAAAATAAGCATAGGGAACAACTGTACAGAAGAAGAAAGGTCAAGCACTTTGTGTGAGAAGTGTTGTTGACTTTATTACACAATATGTACCTTTTTTTTTCTTATACTCGACAACCACTCCATGTACTGAAATAAACGAACAAACTAATACTAAAAACGTAATTAACATTTTCAAAAGAAAAATAAAAACGAACAAATCCGAAACAATGATAACCCCGGTCACGGTATCACTCCCAAAGCGAACCGGCATTAACATTTTAAAAATAAAGACTTTCAAAGCCTTTCCTGGAGTAAACACTTCTTTTGTGTGAGGTCCTTATGAACTTGAAATCGGGGTTCTTTTTTTTGTGTGTTTGTTTTCACCCTGATTTCCCGGAAACATTTTTCGAGAGGCTTCCCTCATTGGCCGGCGGTGGCGGCGGTGGGCTGGTTGCCACGGTAACCTGCCTGCCTCACAGCGTCCAACCCTACACGGGGGGTGTTTTTCTCCCATAGACCGCGCGGGGGTTGGCACCAAGCCCGCATACCTTCATCATTGAAGCCACGGTATAATGGATGATGGGGTGGTGGGTTGAGGGGGGGGCACCTCGATTGACACATCCTTAGATGTGTTTAAATCGGACAACTCCAGAAACACAGAAGTTCACATTCTTCTGAATTAAATTAGTGGCACACTCGTTTTCATTCATAATTCAGCACACTAAGAGGAGATCAAATGAAGGTGTAAACAGCTTGCTTGGATTGTTGCAGCACGACTAGAATGAGAATGAACCCGATTAGCTTAGGAACGCTATCAATTAGCATGTAGCGGCTCAAGATTGGCCTGCGAATGCAAATGCAGCTACTGAGAAGAAGAGTGGGCTAATTCCATTGTTAAATGAGTTTGCGGATGGCTGTTGCCGAATCGCTGGCCACAAAAGGTTTTACGCTTCGTGCAATGATGATCCAAGTCCAAAATCCAGCACTATTTCGTGAATGATGCTAATGAATTTAAATTGGGTCACACTGGCGCCATTTTGCGCCTTTCTTTTAAAAGAGTGACTTGAAATGGATTGGGTTTAGGATTCGTGGGTAAGGGTCAGTTCTTTTGGAGGTCTCGTGTCTTCAACGCGTGCTGTTTTGAGAGCCAGTGTAAGTGAGGGTGTGTCACAGCCAGCTGGATAAAAATCATACAAAAACATCCTGTCCTTCTTGGGGAGGAGAATCGGCCCTATTCCGCTCCCGTGCTCTGCCGAGTCAGCGGAGGCTCAACTGCGACCTTTCTGTCCCCGAGCGCGACAGAACAAATTAGCAAACGATCCAGATTAACACACACTCTGATTGACGAAGAAATAAATAACACTTATAAATATGGGCGAGTTTAATCCGGCAAATGGCTACGAAGAGCGCTTGTAAATCCTCAGATTGAGGTCAGAGCTTCGGCTAAAGATGTGGTGGGGTGGGGGGGGGGGGGGGGGGGGGGGGGGGCTGGGTGCTTAGTTACATTTTTTGGATTTTCCAAAACTTGGGTATTTTTTTTCATCGCCAGGGTTTTAGACATGTTTGGATGTCGGCTTGCGGGATTAGACAAAAAAAGTGATTAATATGACTATTTCTCAAGAGGAACATGACGTGAGTCTTACTAATGCGTTCGGCATGAGTTTTCTGTTAATATTTGGACTGTGATATATATTTTTTTCAAAATACATGAACAAAAGACCAGACCGATAGCAACTTCTGAATTGCATTTGGAGAGAACAAGACTAATGTTGATTTCAAACTTCCAATGTCGCCATCTTGTGGATGAAGGCGAAGTATTCGATTATTAAAAGAAGCGTCATCGCAGCCCAAGTGAAATTGTCACAGCCATTTTCCTTTACACGTTATGGTTGCTTTACAAAACTCCAGTTGTGATACTTCAGTTTTTACGATGTACAGTGGCGCCTTAACCTTACGATCTTAATTGGTTCGAAGTTATCAGTAACGAAAATGTAACCAGTATATTGAAAGGCACATCGACTCACCTTTTCATTGGAGAGTAAATTCGCCCATCGTCACGATTGTTAAACTGTTACTACCTGCAAAGTTCAAAAGCAACATGTTAAATTATGGTCATTCGTAAAAAAAAAAAATTAATTAAAATACCTACGGTATAACGAAAGTGAAATAAAGCGAAACAACTCACCCGTTCGAAGGATTGTGTGGAAGTCTCAAGTAGCCCGAAAAAGCAACATTTGAACTTAAAAAGAAACATTTAAACGGCCATTAAAAAAAAAAAAAGGCTGAAAACATGTCCGAACAGGAAACAGTTTACAGAGTTAGACTGTCCCCTAGTGGAGTTTTGGGGTATTGCTAGATTTAATCAAGCTTTGTTGGGTAGAAGGGGGCGGGGGCTGGAATATATTGAAAAGTCTGGAAAGATGTGCTGAAAATGGCCGCCACTCATCAATGACAACAAAAAAGTGTGTCCACTCTTAAGTGTGAGAACCTGCAGGAAATAACTTACTGGGTGTGCCAGGGAGGTCAGTCTCTTTACACAGCTGGCAAAACAATAAAAATGATTTAAAAAGCCCATATTTCTCTTCAGAATGCTTTTATTATAAATATACAGTGTGTTAATATGGAATGGTACCTGACACTGCCATTCTTTTTTTTTTAACGCTATTAGGCAAAAAAAAAAAAAAAAAGGTAACTGAGCTTGTGTTGCAATTGTCTAAATGACACAAATTCACAAGGGGAGAAAAAACAAAAAAAAAAAAAATCATAAAATGCCGTAGTGGCAACAAAAAGGATGAAGATGACCTGTATTTGGGTGTCAGGTGAGGTGATACAAAAAAGAAAAAAGTGAGGTCAGAGGATGATGACGTGATCTGAGACATTCATCGGCAAGACAAGGTGCCGCATCATCCATTTTGTATCATGGATGGATTTAAAATGGAAAAGTAGACTGTATTTGGAAGAAAATAGATACTTTCGTCCAAAAATGTAAACACATGAAGTTTTTCCACTGTTATAACATTTTCGGATAAAAACAAATTACACAAAAATGAGGAATGTTGTTAAAATGTAAAATTCATGAAAATTGATGGTTTCTGTTCGCACTTTTTAAATTTAATAAATATATATATATATATTTATTAACATCTTCAACATCTTTAAACTGATCACTTGAAGCCGATGAATGTCTTTTGCGTCAATCAAACCCGAAACAACTTTCCTAAATGATGGAAAAGTACTGAAGGTCCAGTTCATGCTGTGCTGTCCTGTGAATTTCTCACCCTTGTGTTCCCAAAAAAAAAAAAAGTACAAACGGCTTTATGTTCAAGTCAACCACCACAATTTGTTTTTTGTTTTAAACGTCCAAGCCGGCTCCAAAGTCATCAGGCACTTTCTAATGTTTAAGTCGCGTGCCGTTGGAGAGAGCCCATCTGTTGTGGTAGTGTGCAAAAACACCGGGTATACATCATCAACTCCGAACATGCATACAACAAAAATAAAATGTAAACATTGAAATCTGTAAGACAAAAAAAAAAAAAAAAAGATCCTAGACTAAGCTTAAATAATCAAAGAGGGAACAAAATGGTTACTATCTTTTTTTTTTTTTTACATGCTCTTGAGACTACAAGACCCCCACGTCCACTCCCCAGCAGGTGTTCAGCCTCAGTGGCGTATCATCCAACATAAAACATGCAAAAAGGTTCAAAAATAAAAATTGAGAGGAAACAAAAAAATGAATCAACTGGCACCCAGTGAGCTGCTGCGACATGCTCAAAACACACACAGGACTTTGGCGAGAGGCAAAGTAAGTAAACCAGCTTGAAATATGAACGTGATGCGACCAAATGGCTTCAACGGCACATTTGTTGTTGCGGACAGAAAATGAAAATGGCACGTGTGCGATTTAAAGTGGCTGTCACGTTTCGTTTCTTAAAGCACACAAAAAAAAACAACAACAACAAAAAAAAGCCACTTAAGACAATTAGGTCCCGTATGGATGAAGTTCAAGAGGATGATTAGTGGACAAGAAAAAAACCCAAAAAAACAAACAATTTTTTTTAAGAGAAAAAAAACAACTGCTGTATATTAAAAAAAAAATCTAAATATGTGTATATTTTTTTTTAGAATAGAGGCAATATTACGAGGGAGGCGGTGGGATGGGGGGCACTCAATGTTCTGGGAATAAATTTGTAATAATCCAAGAAAAAAAAAAAAGACACAGGATAAAGTTTCTTTTTGATTAAGAAAACAAATGGGGGAAAAAATGATTTTCAATTTTAAAAATTCCCCACACGGTCATAAAGGCCATGAGAAAAAAATTGTTGCTTTCGAAAATTAGGCTAAACTTTTTTCCATAGGAAGAGTTTGTTTTTGTACAAATGATGGCTTATTATTATAACCCCCCCAATAGTGTATTCCGACTTTCTTGTAGTGTAACAATTTTTTTAAACTCATATATCTGTGATTTTTTTGGGGGGGGCACAACATCCCTAATTTATTCCAGTAGATTTACTTTTTTTTCTTCTAATATCGCAACATTATTCTATTAAAAAAAACTTTGCATAACATTACAACTTTTTTCTCCTAAATGTTTTTTTTTTTTCCCAGTAAATATACAACTTTTTCCACCTAACTTTGTCCTTGTAATATTTTCAACATTTTTGCTTGGAAAATGACACTTTTATTCTTGTAATATAAAATATATCGCAGGAAATTACGACTGTATTTTGTGATTTACAATCTTTTTTTGAGTGTAACGTTACGTTTTCCCCCCTCTTTTAATAATAAATTCATCCCATAATATCACAGCTGTATTTTCACAATAGTACGTTTTCTTGTTAACGTGATGATGCTATTGTAAAAAAAATTCTCTTAACATTTCGGCTATTCTAATAAATGTACAACTTTCTTCCTGTACTTTTTATTTTGTTCCTCGTTAAATTCAGACTCATTTCGCCGATATGATTTTATTTTGGTCAATTTTTTTTTTTTTTTACTAATGTCACATTATTCATGATGACAATTCCTGTAATAATTTTCATAAATATATTTTTCTCATCATATTACCTTATTGTTGTCATGTCACATTTATTGTATTAAATTTTTTTTTTAAAAACGTTCTCATAATATTACAACCTTATTCTCAGCTCAGCAACCGTCGCTACGCTCACTCTCCATAAATACAAAGTGAAACAACGGAAAGAATCATCCAGATTGAGTCGGACGTAAAATGACCAAACAGTGTGATACGTGAAAAGGTAATTGAAAAAAAAAGGAAGAAGAAAAAACAAAACAAAAAGAAGTGTCACTATGACACAAATGGGAAGTATTACACAATCTTGTGAAACACTTGACCATATTGGAGTTTGTAGTGTGTGTGTGTGTGTGTGTGTGGAGAGAGGTTTGAGTGTTGGACTAGATTGGCTTTGGCGCAGCAACAAGATGGCCGCCGCTACAGAACAAGAAATAAACAGCACCAGGTAGTCATGAAGGATGGACAGTCGTAGTTGTTGCTTCCACTACTCAAGAAAAAAAAAAAAAACAAGATGACAGGCGTATAAATATGGACATGTGCAAATTTGAACCATAAAGTATACGGATGATTTCATAAGGAAGAAGGCAGGGATTAAAGGGACACCTTGACATGGAAAGTTGTACTTTTTTTTTGTTGTCGTTTCCCCTTTGGCTGTGTCCAAAATAATGATCCATTATTTGTATCGCTGTTCATTCATCTATTCCGGCGACATATAATGACAGAGAGAAAATGTTTTTTTTTTTTTCACTAAATGGCAGAAGGTAACAATTAAAACGATTGCCATACACGTGCACGCACACTCACTCACGCGCTAGAATGATCGCTGTGCGTTTCAACTGAACAGGTCCATAGTTATACACTGAATAAGTGAACGATTTCACGAGTTGAATTCGGACGCGTTCATCATGATATAGTTGACGGGAATTTTTTTTCTGCGTTTGGTGGCGTGCCGTGAAAATGTCCGTCCCGGCGTCAAGGTATCTCTTTAAAGCGAAGCGATGCCGGCGATGACCGCGGGCCCCTATAAGGCACGTTAGTGTCGGAAAAAGCGAGCTAATAGTTAAACACTTCATATAACGTCAAGCTAACTAACTAATGAGCGCGACTTCTGGGAGTGCCCCACGCGCATATATGTGTGTGCGTGTGTGTGTGCGCTCCCGAGAACATTTTCTTTTTTTTTTTTTTTAAATGGGAAAATAACCGTCTCGACAGAAGTAGAGCACAATTCAAAGTTGAAGCTACCAGACTACAGTACAGATGCTCGTTGTGACGGCTCGATGCATAGCATGCCCCTTACGCGTAATAGACTTAGGTTTTCATTTACTGATGGATCTTATTCGATATTTCTTTTCTTTTGAATAATGGTTGGGAAGGGCGGGGCTAATAATAACGTGGCAGCGCTTGTTCAAGAGTCTCCGATGCTTGTTTCACGGGAAAGAAAGAAATGATTTGCGATTGTCTGTGTGACTGTAAGAATGTGATCAAAGCATTCTGAGCGCAGATGTTGGCCTCCCACCCACCAGGTGGATGATAGTTTTGTGGGTGGAGTCTCTTCAACTCTGCTGAGCCAGGACCAGAGCACTGGGCTGGGGCAGAACGGGGCTCGGGTGGCCCTGTGAGACTTCCACGTCACACTTTTCCACACTGGCGACCATCTGATCGCTGAATTCCTCCATTTTGTCCGCCGAGGCGTTCCCTTCCTCCTCCACGTCCTCGTTCTGAATCTCGACGTTTCCTACCTGTTTGGTCGTGAATTCCGACTTGCGGCTACTCGTCTCCGTTCGCTCCGCTTCGGCTTCTTTCGTAGCCGCGACAGTCCTCTGGCTTTCCATCCCGGAGCCCGACGGGAGGACTTTGGCGAACTTCATCCCGTTGAGATCCTCGTCCAGTTTCACCTGGAATGGCGGCAGGCCGAGCAGGAAGGCCCTGATCCTGCCGGGGGAGCTCAGGTCTGCCGGTTCCTCCTGGCTTTTTGCTCCCGGTTCCTGGCCGCCCCCTCCGATGGCCCCCGAGATGAGGTGCCCGCGGCCGCCGCCCAGGCTAAAGTCCGCGGCGCGCTCCGAGCAATCGGCTTTGACTTTCTTGAGCGACGGCTCGTACTCCGTGCCGTTAGTGGTCGCTTGACCCAGCTCGGCCGGGTCCGTGCCGGGTCGCATGAGGGTAAAGCGCTTGCTGAGGTTGAGGGGCAGGGCCTGCTCGGGCGGCGGCGTGATGGGAGAGCAAGGCGGCTTGACGCTCAGGTCCTGGGAGAGCGCCTCGGAGAGCCGGCGGGTGAAGGTTTGAAACTGAGTCGAGCCCAGGCGCGTCCTCATCAGCTGTCGTACTTGGACGCTACAGTCCAGGTCCAAAGGTAGGACCCGGAGTGGGGGCAGAGGTTGACGGTAGCGCGGATCCCGAGCGCCTCCCCTCTCGGTGTCCTCGTCCAGGTTGCACCCAGAGTACAGGTTGTGGTGCTGCTGAACAGGGCGGACCGGCAATGGCGGCGGCGGCGGCGGCAGCTGGTCTGCGCTCGGAAGAGGCGTGTCCGGGCTTCCGTGTTTGGTCTGGAGGGTGTAGACGGCAGCGCGCGGCTGACTCGGCTCCTGGGGCGTCAGGCCGGGGCTCTCCATGACCCTCTGGAAGCTGACGCAGTTCCTGAGCACGTCCAGGGGACACAGGCCTTTGATGGGGCTGAAGCCGCCCAAGGATCCGCCCACAAAATGGCGAGGCAGCGCCGAGAGGAGGGCGCCCGGAGCCGCGGCTGCGGACTCTCCGGCCCGATCCTTGGGCTGCTCCTTTGGCTTGGGCGGAAAGGGGAGGAAGGGGGTGGACATGGGCGAGAGGTCGGGAGTGAGGGGCATGTTGATGGGGAGGAGGGTCGGCTGGGTGGGCTGCAGGGAGGCAGAGGCGAGAGGTGGCAGGATCTGGAGAGACGAGAGAAAGCAGATGGTCACCATCTTACGGAGAATGGACTTTTTCAAATACAGTCAAACCTCGGTTTTCGAACGTCTCGGTTCTCGACCAATTCGGTTTTCGGACAAAAATGTCAAGTTTTTTATGCCTCGGATGACAAACAAATTTCGGCTCTCGGACTAACTGAGCGCACTTGAATGCGTCACTTCACTGCTCTCGGCTTCGCTTCCTCGTGTAGCGGGAAGCGGATTAAGTACGAAAACCGAGGTTTGACTGTAGCTGGTCTGGAGTATCGACCGCACATCTGCAATTTTGACCTATTTTGACACCTGGATCAAAACACAACATGCTTCTTTTTGCCTCCTTCGCTGGGTTTAATCACGAAAGCGTAAGTTGAAGAACCAAGCCCGATATTAACTTGCGACCCTTTTTCAAGCTTGTACCTGCTGCGCGCCGCCGTTTGGCGTCAGTCCATTGGCGCTCGGAGCGGCCAGGAGAGCCGTCGCAGACTCGGCTTTGACTTTGGCTTGCTGTTGCGCCAGCAGTTTGGCTTCAGCGATCAGAGAGGCCTTGTTGCGCTTGCCCGGCGGCCGCCCTCGCCCTCGCTTCACCACCACCACGGTGCCGTCAGCGGTGGTGATCTGTGCAGAAGGGAACATAGACGCAACCATTGAGTTATGGTCGTATGAAAAACAAAAAACAAAAACGGAACTAAGATCAACAATACAAATACAATTTACAGTGTCTACAAAAGCTTATAAATAGCAGCCGGGGCATTTTTTTTTTTTTTTTTATTCTTACGGTGGTAGGTGGGGTGGCCGCCATCTTGGCTTTGACTTTGGGTCCAGGTTTTCGGTTCCGTGGGAGCGGCTTCCTCCCTCGGATGCCTCTGGGCTTTACGGGCAGGTTGCATTGTGGGATTTGGAGTTCCATGCCTCCGGCGATCAGGTGCTCTTCGTAAGGGAGCATCAGCCTGAGACAAAAAGAGACGTCTTGAGATGTGCTGTCAGAAAAGCCGGAATTCGTGCGTCAAAGGCGAACCTTTCGTAGTGTCTCCTGGTGCAGGTCGCGGCGCTGGTGCTGCCGGGACATCCGCCCAACTCGTTGTAAACCACCTTCCAATTGCGATCCGACGTGACCTGAGACGCCAAACGTGGAATCCGTCACAGTGTTGATTTGTATGGATTCAAACGGCACATCATCGATGAGCAAAACAAAAGAAGCTTTCCACTCAATAAACACCAAGACAATAAGCGCGTGTTACCTTTTCATAGCCTCCGAGACGTCTGACCACGGAGTACATGAGGAAGAGGTCGACTAAGGGCACCGGGACAGAGAAAAAAAAATCAACATTCTGTTTGAAATGTCCTCCGGTGAATAAAACAACGGTCACGTGCGACCAAAACTCACTCTTCTTGAAGCCGAGGTTGGGCACTTTGTGGATGGGCGAGCCTTGGCGCTCCATGAAGGCGAAGAGCTCATCCAGGAACAGCTGCTCTTCGGGGTGGGGGAGCCAGCCGCCGTCGCCGCCCACCTCCACGCTGCCCATCACGTTCTCCTAAACAAAGCCGACATAAGGAGGTTGTCATCATGCGCGAGAGAAAAAAAAAAAAAAAAACAGACCAGGTGGGATTCAAGTGATGTCTTAAAAAAAAAAAAAGTACGTTATAAACCGCAATTATGAATTATTGGAATCCCAGTTAACACGCACTGGGTTCAATCTTTCGCCAAACGTAAGCAAAGTGTGGAGAGTCTCTGTCGCCAAAAAATGCGCAGGCTCAGTCGGCGAATGGGACGATCGATCATTGATCAAACCTTCATCTTCTCGATCCAGGATTCCGACTGGCCGGAGGTCGGGGTGTCTCTGCCGTCATGGCCTCGTCTCTTGCGAGGTCGTCCTCGGAGGCTAAGAGATGGACACCCTGCGGCAAAAAACAAAAGAAAAACTGATGAAAAATACGAGAATGAAGTCATTTGTGTTTTGTTTTGCTTTTGCGGAGGTACTTACGGAAGTGCCAGGAGAAGCTGACGTTGCTTTCCAGTGTGGGGTGGTTGAAAGTGTCCCTGCAGTACATCAAGCGGGTGCTAGGGGTCACCCTGACGCCGCCCAGGGCCAACAGGTGGGCGTCCTGCAGCGCCGGGCCCCGGGCGCCGTCCTGGATGCGCCTCTGCAGCGAGCGGTAGCGGCAGTACTGCGGGTAGCTGAGGACTTTGACGCTCTTGGATTCGGCCACGCCGTCTGCGACACGAAAACAAAACAAAAAAAAGCCGCAATGTCAGCGTGTGTGCGTATGGTTATTTGTCTTGATGTGCGCTGGAGATGACGGAAGACCCGTCCGGGGTTTGTCCCTCGTTTCTCAGAATTTCGGCCGGGATAGGCCGCAGCTCACCCAAGAGGATAAAGCGCGACAGAAAATGGGATTTCTTACTTTCACTTTTGTCCTTCAGAGGCTTGTAGTCCGCATTGCGTTGCCGGCGCCGTCGGCCGTGTCGCCGGCCTGTGGCGGTTTGTGGATTCGGTTGGGGGTGACGCACGGCTTGCCTATCCACGCCGGCGGCTCGGCGCACGACCACCGCACCAGGTCCTCCACCCGCATCACCATCTTTCGGGACACGGCCAGAACTTCGTCCTACGGAGAGGCGCGGGAAATTAGCACTCGACATTCCCAAATGTGGGACAATTTGGGATCTGGGCCAATAACGTGCTGGAAAAATAGGCCTCCTCCAAAGCCAAACAAAACTTTTGAGCGTGATGCCACATGAGCTCAGCAAATCTCGTGAGACTTCGGCTTAGTGGGGCCGAATGATTTGAGGTCGATGACGATACTTGGTAGAAAATATGTTCTGATAACCAATCAAATCGGTTATTATTTTGAAAGGGCTTCATCTTTCAATTGTCTTGTCTTGCTGTTGTTTTAAACAATACTGGAATTTTTCTCATGATTAAAAACCAGCCAAAAATGGTGGTGTTTTGGTGGGGGTGTAACAAATCAAATGGCATTTCAGTTTGTTTCAATGAGCATAACTGATTTGAGTTGAGCTTGACTGCATTTCCTATGGGAAAAATTGTTTTGAAATCACAACAAATTGAACATCAACAGATTGTTTTTTTCCACTTTGGGTGCGCCACATGATTTTTTGTTTATGCACGTTTATGCTCCATGATTTCACTTCTTTCTCAGAAGATTGGGGACAGGGGCCGGGGTAAAAAAAATAATAACAAATCCTGCATCATAGATTTATCAAATCCCGGCTGTGCTCGCAGCGGCCGACTCTGTTCTGTGCCATTCAAGGCGCGGCATCTTATTTTGGGATTTCGTCACGCTGGCTGGCGATTCTTAAATGTCGTCCGTGAATAAATAGCACGTTATGAGGGGAGTCGTGGTCCAGACGCTTTCCAGCGGATGTGCGTTTGCAGCCTGTCTGCAGGGAACCCCCCCTAGCCCCCCCCACCTCCCGTATCCCACCTCCACCTCTCCTGGGCCGCTTCCAGGTGGGAGTTCCCGCATTCCTGCCCCCCCCACACACACTAGCCAGGTGTGAGCTCATTAACGCACCGTGAGCCGAGCAGACTGAGGGGAAAGGCTCAACGTAAAGAAAAAAAAAAAAAAAAAAGATAGAAGGTTTATTCATTTGAAGCTATCTGGCGAGCGGGGCTGATTTATAGTCCGGCGCCACAGGCTACGCCGCAGTGCATCATTGTGCAAGACTCTCGTTTGTGCTGCGTGCGAGGTGAGGCGGAAGCCGCTGCTTCTAATTCAAAACAAACGCCGAGTGAGCCAGCAACTCGCGGCACCTGAAATGGAATCGGGCTGAGGAGTCTCTCGGCCAGAAAAGTTGCTTCGGGCAAAGTTGAACATGAAAGTGGGAATTTGAAGAAAAAAAAATAATACAAAGATGTCGACATTATTGAGATTCCTCCCACAACACCTTTAGAGGCCACGTTCTTGTGACAAGGTTATTATTAGAAGTTTGTGGCGCATTCCTCTGATTATATTAAGGATGGCGCCGGCGTACAGGAAGAACATTTCCATGCGGGCGACATGCATTCTGATCTCAAATGGGCAAATTTTTGTTGCCGGTAATCACGCTCCCCGTCACAAAAAAAAAAAAAATGTATGTAGGTATAAATATTACATTTCACAATAAAATCAATGCCAAAGCCCATGAAGGCAATGCTGGTAGTGAATGAGCCGGCGGAGCCCCGCACTGGCTCTCTCCCGTTCCCCCGGGACCTTTCACCTACCTCGCCGTGCTCCCCGGTTCGACCCTTTGGCGTGTCTTCTGGCAGGAAGTAGAGTCTGGTGCTGGCCAGGAGGTGGCGCTGCGTCTGGTCTTCCCATAGTAAAGTCACCTGCACGCAAAGGAGACAGAAACCATTTTATTCTGGACTTGTTTTGAATGGTATTGGACCGACAAGGCATCCAAAGAACATCCTAATACATTAGAAGTCAAAATCAAGTTTTAACTAGCGTGTATAGTTTCCAAAAAAAAAAAAGTCCAGTCAAAATTGATGAAGTGGACAATTCAGTCAATATTCAAATGAGAAATAGTTTTTGCAAAACGACTTGGCATCGCGTTTAATTATGTCATTGTTCTTGCACGCAACTGGGGCCGATGTGTGTACTGCACACAGAGGCAGGCCAAAATGCTCCGATACTATGAAGCCGATACCAATTTATTTCTTCTGGCAGTGTTGTATTTCTTTTTAAAACACCGCAATCACATTTGCACATCTCCTTTAAAATGTCCATATCAAACCCGGCGGCAGGTTTCCATCTAAATATTAACATGTGGGCCTCACTTGATGTGCATGACACCTTCATGCTCCAAGTTTAGCTTTCGCACGGGCGGCCGACTCACCTCAGCGATGCACACGGGATCCTCCGCCCCGCAGCGGACAAAGTAAAACTCGCCCAGCCGCCACACCTGCACGGGGCCGTCGGCTCGGGTTTTGCTGCCGACCGACTTGTAGAAGGCGTAGCTGCCTCTCTGGCAGCAAGGAGCACCCAACCACTGTGGGGGGAAGACGGCAGAGCGGGGGTCAGGACAATGGTCAAAAGTGCAGCTGCAGATTTGCGATGATGACGACGACGACGCATAATTTCAGCAATCGCACATAACTGGTCTTTCCATCGTGGGGGATTCAAATTGTCGGCAAACACGATCATGGGAGGGTTAATCGCTTTCATTTTCAAAATAAAAAATGAGGTTACATAAATGCATTACCAGTTTTCAACCACCACTTTTCACGATGGCAAAGCGGTGCCACAGCCGCACCTGACGCAAAACAAATATCATGATAACAAATATTTTTTGTACTCTTTAGACTGATTTGTTCGTGTTACGATTTACCCCCTTTTTTTTCTTCTGTCAAAAAATATTTTGCTGTAACGAGCTGTCCTGGCTTGCCAAAAACAAATGTCAATCGTGCATATTTACTGATACATCTCTGATGCCACATTTTTATTCTTGTAAGATTGTCAAGCTTGAAAAGAAAAAAAAAATTCTCTAATGAATCATTTCTTTCCAAATGACCTTTTTTTTTTTACCATGTAAAATCTTTGTCACCGATAAGACTGATGAATTAGACTGATTAGGTGCCGATTATGTCATTTGCCTGAGAGCAACATTCTTAAACATTTTCAGAAAACAAGAAAAAAAAAAAAATACAACAAATGAATGTTTCTGCCTTGATTCAACCTTTACAAAAAATCGACCCGCATGACACGGGCAATGATGCTATCAGGCTAACAATGTGCTACGTGTATCCATCGCCGGCAAGAAGGCGAGGAATTACGTTAAAAATTAAGCCCTGCGTGAGCGCAGCATATCTGCGGCTCCTGATACCGACTGTAAATATCGCCAGGGTGAGTGTGTGTGTGTGTGTGTGTGTGTGTGTGTGTGTGTGTGTGTGTGTGTGTGTGTGTGGGGAAAAGTCTGACACAGCTCTGCGCACATGACGTTGTTTCAAAATGACTCACAGCGTAGCCTGTGACACGAAATGATGATGCATTGGGCTGCTGTGACGTGAATGGTCGCAGGAAGTGTCATAATCCGGATTGGATACTTTTTAATAAAGCACATGGAGGGATGCAGTCGAGTTAAACAGTTCAAGTTGAGGCGAAAGATGTCCTTTTTTTAGCACATGTTGAGATCTCAAGCACACTGACAATCCACAACATTTAAATGTTCTCTCAATAAAAGCGTGACCACTCTGCGGTGGCGGCGCCACAGTGCAGTTTGTAAAGAAGTGATTCATCAAACAGAAGCACTCAATATTCGGCCACGCTTTTGAAACAGGTCTATGTCCGAAATGCGTGGTGGGGCCCAAATTGACTATTTCGAAAGACCGTCTGAGATTTAAGGAGTGTTTCTGCTCATGACGCAAAGATGAACTCTCCTTTCCCTCAGGGTTTTTTTTTTTTTTTTTGCTAAACACAAGTGCCTCTGATTAACCCCCCCCCCCAAAAAAAAGTTCAGCTGTTCTAGTAGGCTTTCCTGACCGTTTTGTTTGACTTTCGACCAGAGGCCTAAAGGTTTTATCATTGATGAACAGTTATGAGAGGGTGTGCAGTGAGCACAATAGTGCATGCACATTGTCGCAGTTGTTTTTTTTAAGTCTCTTGAAAATGTTTCTCTTATTTTTTCCCCCTCAATTAAGTTCTACTGTAAGTCAACATTAACAGTGGAAAGAATGTTGAAATTATCTGTATTTTTATTTTACCAAAAAAAAAAAAAAAAGGCATTTGAAAAGGGTGTGTAAACTTTTTATACCCACTGTATGTTTCAAAGCTTTATTTGGAGTCGATCACTGCAGGCTGTGTATTTGTTGTTGTTTTTTTTTTATTACATTACATTTATTTTATTGCCGGCCCAATGCTAAACATGGCAGCCAGGGAAATGCGGCCCTCGCGATATTGAATCCATCAGGCTCCTCTGTGATTCCAGTTTGGAGCTGAAGGCATAAAAAAAAAAAAAAAAAAAAAGGGCCGAATTACAGCAGCTTTACGGGAAACACAATACGCGTACTCCCAGCTGCCGCCTGCCAGCAGCAAACAACCCCAAATATTTCTCAGATGATCTTTCTGGGTGACAAACAGTCGAGCTCAAAAAGGTGCTCACTTCTCAACGCGAGTCGTTTGCACAGAGAAATATCGTCCCCATCTAATATTTTAATGGCTGAATGATGCATTAGGCACTGAGTGAGCTGCTTTTTGAATCAGGTGCACTATGGTGAATTTTAGATGTTTTTAGTTTTTGATATTTATTTTCAAAATAATATTACTCAACGGTAGTTTTAACAATGAAACAGACAAAACTATGCAAGAAATAGCGCAAAAACATGTCATGTTGTTTTGACAACAAACTCAGTGCGTTTGACTCAACAGCACCTCTGCAGGTGGAGCCACGCATTGCATTTAATTTTGATTTATTTGCCAGAATTTTTTTTTATTATTTCTTTCCCTGTTGTTTCTAATCAATTTGAAACTTTATCTGTAAAAATTCTATCATCATCATCATAAAAAATTAACATACTATATGACAAAATTAAAATCAATAATAAGCTTAGTAACCATAATGTAAAAATTAAACATTGTTGGCTCGAAAATATTCCCATTATTCAATAGTGCTCTGATAAATAGTTTATAGAGAATTTTTAAATATGGTAATAAGGGTAATTTATCCATTCCTACATTAAAAATATGAGATTTTCATATTCCAAACGAGTGTGTTTTTGAGATGAAATAATCCATGTGGTGTGTGTCTGTGTGTATGGGTGGGGTCGCAAGAGCAGCTGCTTCTCATTTACTCCTACTAAAAAGGTCGGACTTGAAGATTCACCCAAATAAAAGCGCTTATTCTGCATTTCCTGTATAGCCCAACTTGTGCGCTTGCACATTACAGTACAACAACCAGTTGTTCCTGTTTGGCTCGTCATTGTTATGCCTGCCTTCCTACTTCCCTGCTTGCCGAAATGCAGAATATTCTCAAATTTGCACTCTTGTGTGGATCAACTATAATCAGCACCCCCCCCCCCTTTAAAAGAAGAAAAAAAAAAAAACACCATGCCGTGCAACCCCTCCCCCACCGCATACCCACCCTTCCTTCTCCCTAACCCCCCACGCGCCACAGTTCTGCAGACAAGCTGCAGCAGGCACAGGATCAATTTATAAATGAATAATAAAAAACAATTAAAAAAAAGCCCGAGCAGCAAATAAAAATTTGGAAAAAAAAAAAAAAAAAAGAAGACATACAGAGTGGTGACGTGGTGAAGTCACAGTGCCTCAATTAGCATCGGAGAAAAAGGAAGCCACACATGACCGACAACCGGAGGGAAAACGACACATACACACAAAAAAAAAACCCCAAAAAACAACATAAAAAAACCAAACACAACAAAGTCTCCTTTTCAGTCAACATTTATCAATCTTCCCTGGCGTAAAAAAAAAAAAAAAAGGGCGAGGCCAACAGTGGAGAGCAAACATACATATGCAGCTGAAATTACAGAAGCAAAGAATAAAAATAAGTGTGGGAAGACTGCAGCGATATTATAATGACACACTGAGAAATTGGGCCGACAATAAAAAAAAATATTTAAAAATAAAAACACGGTACTAATACATACCCAGGAAAATAGAAATGCATGTTTTAAAATAGAAATGACAATTTAGGTGGAGTATCAACAATACGAATAAATACCACTGCCTGCTGCCACAATACACTGATAGAAATGTGCATTAAAAAAAAAAGGCCTATTTTGCCAATATTTCAAAACAACAGCAAACGGGCGCCTCAAGAACAAAAATATGTGCTATAAATAGACTTGAAAAGCAACTCGAAACGGAATATCTTAACATTAAAAGCGCTACGGCAGACATTTTCCTAAACATATTTCCTTGACAAGATGGATGCCCTACAAGGCAAAAAATAAATAAATAAAAAAGGAAGCAGGATGCACACAAGATCATCTCAGGTAATAATATACAAAAAAAAAGAACTAAATAAGATTCGGAAGCTAAAAATATATTCGCATCTTGAAAACAACACACACCCAAAAAATCTAGTTTAGTTTGACGGATTCGTAGTACCTGAAAATAGATATCACTACATTAAATGTTCAACCTGCGCAGAATGTTACAATAGCTCAAAAGTTACTTCAGCGTGTTTAGGACATTTTCTTGTATTTGACTTTTAAGCACAATACATTTGCATTTTTTTCGAAGTCCCTTTTTGTTTCGTACACGTTAATTAAATCATTACTGAACTACATTGTTTTTTCTTTGACATTAAAGCACAATGTTCATGTTCAAACTGGCCATCATGTTGCAGTGGCTTAATATTAAAGACACATTTTAGGACTAAGACTTGTCTCGTTTTTGATGGACATTACTTACTGAGGGCGTCCCACACAACTGAATTTTTGGAGGGGCTACTTGTAAGCAGTTGGGGAACCACTGCAATACACAAATCAATCCGCCATTTTGTTGTCCTGTAAAACTGTTTACCGGCCGTAGTTGTTGTTGAAAGAAGTTAAGCGAATACAGTACAGCTCAGGCAGTGCTACAAACATACCCCTATTTTACCACGCCATGATATCGTACTCATTTTTAACGTCAACAATATTAATCTACGGCTGTTTTCAACTATTTATCAGTCCAAAAGAGCACGGAAACAAGCAAGAACAAAACTCCCTTCACTTTTGCACATTCTCCATATATTTCATTTAATTACAGTGAAGCCATGTGATGAATAGCAACATATGATAAACATACTATTATCCATTAGAAGGATTCCATGCAGCAGTCTCAAATCTTTCTGGACTTTTTTTTTTTTTTTTTACCACCCCCTCCCTCCTCCAGAGCCTGAGGGGAGGTGGCTAAGGAAGAGAACAGTGCTCGGCTCAGCCTAGCGGTGGAAATGAGGCAGGAAAATAAAAGCCACATAATATAATCTGAGAGGCCAGTCTCAAAATGTGAACACTAACAAACACACACACACACACACACACACACACACACACACACACACACACACACACACACACACACACACACACACACACAGTTTCAAATGGAAACCCTTAATCTGTTTGCGTCAGTGCTCGTGATATTTTCTGGGAAATAAAATGCAGACATTTTTTGGTGAGCAGTTCTAAGGAAACCCCCTTTAAATATTAGAAACAGAATGTCCTATCATATAGATAAGTCTTTAAAAAAAAAACAACAAGCTAAGAGTATTGACCTTGGCTAAATCCTGTTATTCAACACAACAAGGAAAGAAAACAGCAGTGAGACTTTGCTATGTTAAATTATGAATATTAGATAACAGTATTCAATGTACTCGTGGGAGGTTTATGTTAAAATATATTGATTTTATGAGCTCTGTGCTCCCTCTTTGTGGGGTTTAAGTCTTAACTAAAAAAATAAATAAATAAATAAATCACATATCTGCCTCAATATTAGCATTCCTTCTTAAACTGTGGTAATTACGGCCGAGACAAAATGTCGGGGCTTGATCATATTATTACGCCCCCTGTTTAACGCCAACGAAACAGTTAAACCTCGCCCCGGTCGAGCTAATCCAACATTTTTTAAATAAAAAAATAATACAGTATCTACTTTATTTTCAATTATAACGATCGCTAGCTGGTGGCTAGGCTAAGCTAGCTAGCTGGCTGGGCTTAAAAAAAAAAGAGGAGGAGGGGTGTTAGCTTTAAAAGTTTCCTGTTTTTTTTGTCTATTTTAAGCGATAAATGTTATTTTATTCCGATAATATGTGCTTCGCACGGGTGGGTGGAGGGAGGTCGGTTAGCATAGTCGCGAAACCGGGGAGACTAATGTCGACACGACCACACAAAGAAATTAATCATTAAACACAACGGGAAATATCAAGAAATTATTACACGCGGATTTTGAACGTGCTGCCGTTGGGGGGGACAGTCAGGCTCCAACTCGCTGTGTGTCACGGTCGAACGTTTGAGAGCGAGGGTGGAAAATTATCCAAATATTAGAATATTATTCATACATATGCCACGTTTGAAGCGGGGGAAAGTTGGAATAAAAGTTGGAATTGTGAGTCACAGCAACTCTTATGTGTCTGTGGGGGCGAAGGGGGGAGGGGGGCAATCAATGCGATATGGTCAAACTAAATGAAATAAAACTCTAAATCCGAGGCCATATTTGTCGACGATTAATTTCGTCAAGGTGGAGGGCAGCAAGAAAACCGACTGGTACACATCAAGGCATTTCATAGAAAAAATATAAATATAAATATATATATTTTTTTACCTGTATTGCATTGTGCTCCATTGCAGTCCTGCATTCCCTCTGCGAGGCCCCTCTCCGGTTACACCACCGGGACTCGCCGTCACACAAACAAACGCACCACCACTGAACCAGAGAGAGAGAGAGAGAGAGAGAGAGAGAGAGAGAGAGAGAGAGAGAGAGAGAGAGAGAGAGAGCGAGAGAGAGAGAGAGAGAGAGAGAGAGAGAGAGAGAGAGAGAGAGAGAAAGCAATACACCCCCCCCCCCCTTAAAAATCAGCTTTTTTGAGGAAATAGGGCAGGCTCGAGGTGTGGCCAAAGTTAGCCAACTTAAATGTTAATAACGAAAGATAAATTCCTCTACGGAAGAACAATCTACTTTGATAAATCCACCTCGGTGTTGACTTCGATTTTTTTTAGATGTAACAAATTCAATCAAGTATCCAAGTGAGGAAGCCAATAAGACGTCCGAGTAGGTAATATTGTCACGTAACATTTTGGAAAATTAAAAAAAAAATGTTGAGCTGATCCCAGAGCTGCCTCCTCTTTTTGTTTCTGTTGTGTGTTTGCCTCCTGCGCATGCGCGAGGTTGCACGCATGGCGATGATTTCCACTGGTCGTAAAGCTTGAAAGCCCGTAGGAAAAAAAAGAAAAAGTAAAAGCTAAATATATAACAGGGAAAATGTTGAATGGGTCTAATTAAAAATATTCAAATTAATGTTATTATTATTAATACTATGTGTGGTGGTATAAGGCACTATATGCGATTAATGCTTTTTTTTTTTTTTTTTTTTTGTGGGTGAAGCATTGAATGGAGGCTGTAATGACAGCATCCATTGTTCATGTGTCTGGAAATATCCAGCCTGCCATTTTCTGATAGCCCAGTTGAAAATTAAGATGAATACTAACACACACAGACACAGACACATCGAAAGTCAGGCGAGATTGATGACCGGGACTTTTATAAGACTGCAGTCTGCAGAAAATAACAATTTAACTCTTTCTTAACCAGGCATGAATGTATTTTTTTAAGGCTCAACTATTTCGATAAGCACTTTAATTAATATTCTATATTTGACTCCTCCCAGCACACACACACACGAAAAAAAACCAATATACAATTGAAATCGCACATACAATATCAAATATACTTTTGGAACGAATGGAGTATTTTGAGAGTGTAAAGTTGTAATTTAGGAGAATAAAGCCATGTAGTTTTTACATTACAGATGTAATACAAGAATAAAAATGTATAAAATGTATACAGTATTTGAGATCAAATTTGTACATGAAAGAAAGTAGGACATCTTCAAGAGAAGTTTTTATTAAAGTAGCTTTACAACAATAGTCATCTGTTCTCAGGATAAAGTCATACAGCATATTTGGGAGTTATATTCCAAAAAAAATTCAAAAGTAAGTTTTTTTCCCCTCGAAAATATAGAACCTTATTCTTGCATGATTATAATCTGCAGAAAAACTAAAAATCCAAGCAACGTTCTAACTCATCTTGCAACTAGACAACCCTTAAAAAAACTACTTCATTATCACAATATTCTGAGTCTGGCTGTAATATTGTTTGTACAAAAAAAGGTCAAATATAAAGCTGAACTGGGTACTAGGTAGTGTGCAATATCGCAACAAACCACTAGGGTGTAGCATATCAGCATTGTTGGGGAGAGCGAATACAGTACAGTACATTGCTCATGAATACACACCCTTGCAAAAATAGCGAAAGAAACAAACTCCCAAATGGTCAAGCCTGATTTTATCCAAACAGGGTGAAGAACTCCACGTAGGTTTACATGGATGGCGGCTTGCTTACCTGCTGCTGTTGTGCAAAGCTTAAGGTCATCATCATTTTGAAAACTTCAAAGGTTTTCATCGCATGAGTGAAATTGTGATCAGGCACAGTCAGTAGTTGTTTGGCACCAATGTTGAAGTGGTTTGAGGAGCTTCGTTGTTGCTTCACAGTGAGCCTTTGTTCGGGATTTTTGGGGTATGCTGATGTGAAGGCACACCCGACCCGTATCTCTTTTAAAGTTCCAACGGAGTACTTTTGTAGTTTTTCATTTTATGTAAGAGCTGATCAGTTTTGTTTTTTTTTAAATGTCCGTTAAATGTGTTTTTCCACTTTATATAAACGTTTTTTTTTTTTTTGTATGACCGTTCAAGAAGGGAAACAATGCCACCCAACTGGAGTTAACCGGCATAATTGAAGGTTAATACTTAAAAAAAGACACACGATGGCAGCCACGCATTCAATGAAGCTCCTCACCTCACTTGAACAATTTGTTGATGGCGCCAAAGCAGTCATTTCGTATCATATGAGCAAATAACGGAAAATAGGTTTCATCACAAACACCCCCAAAAAAAAAAAAGTGAGAGGTAAGTAAGAATATATCGCAATTTGGAGATGTGATCGAAGAACTGGCGCCATCATTGACGTCGACGACGCTGATCTGTGCTGCAAATGCTGAGTCCAAACAAGGCAAATGTGATTTATGCAAGCGCGCACGCACACTTGGTTCTTTTGTCAGCTGCTGTCTCCGTGTGACCGCAAAAGACAACTTTTTTTAAGGGGAGCAACATCAGAATGAATTCAGTCCCGCCCACACGGCCACGGCGAATATTACAAATATAAATGCTTCTCTTTCTGTCATTCAAGAAAAACGGCCAAGGCCGTTTTGCCCCGCAAAGTATTTGCATCCATACAAATTAAGTCATTCAAATGAAGAGACTGGAAACACAATTCATGTCAGTCAGCTGACGTTGGGAATCCTCAATTAGGAGGACAAACACTTTTCCTCAAGACCAACTAATTTGAAATACAGTAGTGTAGCGTGCATCCGGAAAGTATTCGCACAGCCTCACTTTTTCCACATTTTGTCAAGTCTTACTCCAAAATGGATTCAATTCAGACTTCATGAGTCTCTCTGGAGGGAGCAGAAAATGGCTCCCCCGTCCAAACTTGAGCTTTGAGAGGTATGCAAAGAGGTAGGGGCAAAAGCGACATAAATTAGCTGTACTGCTAACTTTGTGCCATCATACTCAGTCGTATCATGAATACTGTACTTTTTGACCAAAAAAAAAAAAAGACTATTTTTGAGATGAAACAAAACATTAGGCTTTGATATAAATAATTCTTACGTCATCCATTTTGGAATAAGGCTGTCATCTAAGAATATTTGGAAAAGGTGAAGCGGCGTGAATCCTTTCCGGATGAACTGAAGCATTCACAGCACGTCACACCGTTGAGATTTTCAAAGTAAAAAAAAAAAAAACCCCAATGAGGCGGTGACATCCCAAAATACGGGAAATAAACGGCGCCACGTGCGTTCGTGTCGGAGGCTTCTCATTGGTCGTCGTCGTCGTCGTCGCTGTCCTCGCCGTCGCTGTCGTCCAACAGGCGCGACTGGCGGGCCAGCCTCTGCGCCACGGCCGTTACCATGGCGGCACCTTTGCCGCTGCCGTCCTCCGAGAGCAGGTAGGTGACTTCGCACTCGGGGGCCAGACGGCGCACCGTGGCCTGGAGCTCGGCGCTGTAGCTGCGAACAAGGCAAATAAAAACAGCATTTTTGCAAAATGACGCTCGATTTGTTTTTTTGCATCGTAACAGAGGATTTTTTTTTCCGCCCACTGGCTCCCTCCAGTTCTTGATGGCTCGTTTCCAATTTCCCGCTTGAAATTGTGGATCTTACCTGGGGTGTTTCCGGTACACCGAGCCGTCCACTCCCACGGTGGTTTCCAGGTGGTGCAGGCCGCGGCCGACCCGGATCCGGGTGGCGATGGTGGCCAAGGCGGTGGCGCAGAGGCGAGCCGAGCGCGACGACACCGTGTCGCAGACCATACGCACCACGCGCACGTCCACCGGCTCCCACGACAGACCCAAGCTGCTTAAGATTTTCTTGCCGTTTTCCAGGCCGTCGAGCTCCCTAATGGGAGGAAAAACAAATATTTGACTCAACGAAGCATATTCCATCCGTCCAAGATGAAAACGATCATTAAAAATATTACACTGAAAATAAAGTTAATTTGAAAAATTCAACAACTTTTGAATTATTTTGAAAAATACACATTTGAACTACAAAAAAAATGGAGAAACAGAAATGAAAATAACAATTGGTTTAAGTCAATTTTTTTTAATGTAGATATCTTTTGAAGGAAAAATAGGGGTTGAAATATATATATATATATATATATATATATATATATATATATATATATATATATATATATATATATATATATATATACCTAGATAAATAGATATATATATTTTTTCCTACTATTCGTTTTGAAATAAGACCTTAAAATTTTTTTTTTTTTAAATGCAAGTTTTTTTTAGTGGTCTTTTTGTGTGCACCGTTCTAAAATGCCCACTAGGCGACAGCAAAGTCACACGGGCAGCACACCGTGGTTTTAAACGTTGCTCATACATATTTAAGTACAGATTATTGAAGTTATTGTGTCCTGCTTAAGTGCTCCATTGAGAATGAGAAAAACTGAGGACAATTGATGATCCAGGAAATGAAGACAACAAGGACTTACTCTTCTATATCAGAGATGTACTTGGTCTCAAATCCGCCCGGCGACAGCAGCGCCTCCGACGCCTGCCCCTTGAAGAGCAGCCCGTCCTTTGTCATCCTCAGCAGCAGGAGGCGCACAATCTCGCCCAGATACATCCCGCTGATCATCTTCTCAAAGCTGCAGAACAACACCCGATTGTCCGGAGTGGGTCGGAACATCGCGTCGGATCATTCCGTCGACGTGCGAACGTACATGTGGATGCCGGGGTTGATGGACGTCTTGTCCACCTGGACGTCGAACTCGGTCTGAATGTCTCGCAGCGAACCGTTGTCGCCGAAGCCGCCCCACTCGGTGTTGATGCACATGCGCCCGTGGTCGCTCTCCACGCGCTTCACGTTCTTCATCTCCTCCATGTAGCAGGCGTTGGTCCCCGTGCCTGCAACGCGGGGGTTCAATCTTTGGCCGGCCGCATAAGCTGCGGCGCCGTTGCACGTTGCGCGTTTTACCGATGATCATGCCGATCTCGCAGCTTTGGTCCTTGTAGCCGCAGCTCATCATGGTGCCCACCGTGTCGTTGACCATGGCGATGGAGCCCACGTCGTAATCCTGAACGACGGCGGTGGATGTTTTCGATGAGTCACGCCGCGCCCGACGCCCAACGCCCGACAACCGACGGCCGACGCAACTCACCCCTAGTCGGTGAATGGCCTCTCGCAGGAGCTTCACCACATCTTGGCCTTCCACTCCCGAGCACTGGAAGCCTTTCGTCCAGCGGATCAAGATGCTCTGCGGCCCACACACAGAGATAAAATTGTCAAATTCATTTCAAAAGCAATTAAAATGTATTTTCTGTTTATTTCCCCCCATTATGAGATGACATTATTTTAAAAAAAAAATATATATATATATATATATATATATATATATATATCCATCCATTTTCCGAACCGCTTCATCCTCACTAGGGTCGCGGGGGGTGCTGGAGCCTATCCCGGCAGTCTTCGGGCAGTAGGCGGGGGAGCACCCTGAATTGGTCGCCAGCCATCGCAGTGCACACAGAGACGTACAACGGGTTCATCCCACGCTCGGCACTCATACCTAGGGACAATTTAGAGTGCCCAACGAGCCTGCCATGCATGTTTTTGGAATGTGGGAGGAAACCGGAGCACCCGGAAAAACCCACGCAAGCCGGGGGAACACTCTAAACTCCACACTAGGGAGTGTGAGCTGGGATTGGTACCTCTGCATTGGTTGCAACCAATTCAGGGTGCCGCCTACGTGCTAACCGAAGACTGCTGGGATAGGCTCCAGCACCGGGCCGCCCTAGTGAGGATGTATATAAATAAAGCGGTAAATAAAATATATATATATAATATTAAAAATATATATATATATATATATATAAATATATATTAAAAAATATATTTTTATTAGCTACTTCTGTACAAAAATTGAAATAATAAAATGCATTTTTATTTCTGAAATATAAAAAATGTATTTCTGAAATATATATTTTTTTTAAAGTAATTCACCCCCACCCTCTTTTTGCTTTTCACCCCATAATAATTCCACATTTTTACCCCCCCAAAAATCCTATCAAACAATCTTAAGCGGATAGTTCTAGTGCGCGAGTGTCTGCGAGACCTTGTCAATTTCCTTCTGATGGCAGGGAAAGGAGAAGGTGAAGCCCAGAGGGAGAATTTGGTCCTGCAGATTCAGCGACTTGAGAAATTCCCCCAGACAAGCGGCGATGTGGTCGAACAACTGCAAAGAACCAGACGCCAAAGTCGCTTTTCAAAAACAGAGAGCAGCATACGTCCGTTATGTGTGAAATGATTCATGGCGTAAAATGCACATTTTTCTCAATGTCAGATGCAGTGCAGTTGTGCACTCCAAAATCATCACAGATCCACTTTTTTTTTTTTCACCTTTACTCCGGGTCCTCGCATCATCTCTTGCGGGATGGCGCAGATCTGACTGTTCATCTTCACCATCCTCTGCTCCTCCTCCAGCACTCGCACGTGGAGCACCCGGAAGTTGGTCCCGCCCAGGTCCAAAGCCAGGAAGTCGCCTTTTTCTGCGGGGGGGGGGGGGGGGGGTGCAACCACTCTCGTTTGTCCGGGAATACGATCAAATATTTTGGTCTCGCTAAAATAGCGCCGCTGCAGACGCCTTAAGATAATTGATTCATATTGGAATGCCCTCCAGTGCTGCTCAGTGCCACTCGGGAGGTTTATTTACGTGGACTCTGGAGATTGCAATGATGTGTTAGCATTTGGGATTTGCGTTACCCGTCCCGTCTGGCGTGGCCGTGACAAAGGTGGGCAGCATCTGGACGGCGGCCCTGTGGTGCGAGTGCTTCCCCAGGCCTCGCCTCAGGTCGCGCTCCAGTCGAGCGGAAACCTGCCGCAGGACCTCCAGGGACAGCGTGAACGGCTTCAGGTAAGTCTGAACCTGCACAGGAAAAAAAAAAAAGGTGAAACCAGGGTTCGACGTTAACGGCGGCCCGGGATCTCTACATGACTATGTCGGGACACATTAAGTTCATCCATCCATCCATTTTCCGATCCGCTTGACAAGGGTCACAGGGGGTGCTGGAGCCTCTCCCGGCTGTCTTCGGGTAGTAGGCGGGGGGACACCCTGAACCGGGTGCCAGCCAATCGCAGGGCACACAGAGACCAGCAACCATCCGCGCTCACGCTCACACCGTCGGACAATTTAGAGTGTTCAATCAGCCGGTCATGCATGTTTTTGGAATGTGGGAGGAAACCGGAGTACCCGTAGAAAATCCGCGCAGGCACGGGGAGAACATGCAAACTCCACACAGGAAGGCCGGAGCCGGGATCGAACCCACGACCTCTGCACTGTGAGGTCAACCCGCTAACTGGTCGACCACTAGACTGCCTACTGTAAGTTTATTTCATTAAAAAAAAAAAAAAAAAAAAAAAAGGGGACGCTGGTTGAGCAGCACCCAGAATAAAGGCCACGTCTAAAGGTACTTACAGCAGTGAACAACTATCTGTCCATCTAATTTTTCATCAACTGCACGCTGCAATCGTTATGCAACACACCCACAGTGAGAGACTGGCTTAGATGGGACAAAAGGGATTGAAATCATATGTATGAATACAAAGGCGCGGTGAGTATGTAACTGACTTGTGATGACGTGCGGGAATGTTGGCATGTTAAAAAAAAATGCAGAGGAGGTCATCATTTGGACCGGAAAACACAAGACGCTTACGAGCACCTTGAGACCTCAGCAACAATTCCTGTTTTCCTGTCCTGCCCTTAAAGCGGTCGCCAAACATGTCCCCGGTTTTGACCAAAAGCCCTTCAAGCACAATGACAGCGACATCGTTTGCAATAAAAGGCTCGGAGACCAGCACACGGGCTTGTAAAAGCTGTAAACGGAGAGCCATGTGTGTACATTGCGACACGGAACTCCTTTCATCACATCCTGCTGCTGTTGGTGAATTTCCTTGGTCGCAGGTTGCCGCCGTGGCTCAACCTCCTGAATACATCCTCATTGCTGTTTGCTTTTATGCCACGAGCGGGCTTTGCGAAGCTCAAAATTGTAAAAAAATACAAATAAAAATTGTCGTCATATTCCAGTAACTTTCCAACGGGCGTGTCGGCTCAGGTCTCATTCACACTATTTGGGTGTGATTATAATCCGGCCCCCTGCTCTCGGCACGACTTGTGACTACATGCCTTCATTCTTCCATCATGACTCAAAGCGGCTACCACGCACAGCCGAGTGCTCGGAGGAGGCTACGATTGGTGAAACCACACCTCAGATGAAAATAGAAGTCTTAAAGAAGACATATTGTATATTTCCACCATCTGAGCCGCTTATCCTCACGAAAAGCATTTTCGTTCATGGAGGCAGCACTTCATCCACTGCACCACAAGTAGGCGGCGCACGGACACATCACGAACACAAATCGAGCCGCTAATCAGAAGCGGAGGCGGTGAGGCTAATGCTAATCTGCGCGCCTCGATGCAGCTCTGCTTACCCTTTCAATTTGACATGATGGGACACCCGTGGGGCTTGTGCGTATACCTTTGTAGTCATTCACTTAACACTACGCTAACACAGTACAGCTCCAATTGTGCATCATCGCTTGAAAGTAGCTCTGGATCCTCACCCAGCCCCACGGGTGGAAAAAGTTGGTGTGACTCCCCCTCTTTCTTGCAAATGAGCATGAACACACAATCATTAAACACGCGATCTGAGGGGTCATCACACTCAATTGCAATACGTCGGCCAGCGTTAATTCCTGGTCGGGACGCGTATTGGAACAGTGGGCTAACACGCACCTTGCTGAGCGTGTCCAGAGGGATACCGTCAACGTGGATGGTGTAGATTTCGTCGCTCATTTTTGCGATTCTGGTTATTCCCCTGCACAGAGAAGATTAAAACGGGTGATTACAAAACAAAATGTGTTCCAAGTTGCACCTGAATAACGTCTCTGTTCATATTAGCGTGTATTGAAGAAGTATTTATCCAAAGGTTCCTGTTCACGGTAATATCTATGCTCATTTCCATTTGCCTGTGTATGGCGTTTTGCGTTATGTAAGCGTTAAACAAATAGACTTACTTTGGGCAAACTAGGTGGTTTTATGTCAGCCTTAAGGTCAACTTCAAAACGCGTGAAACATGCACTTTTTAACCATTGGTTTGGAGATCAGCAGCAGCGAGTTTTTCAAATTTCCTCAAAGTGATGTGATACGATTGTCCCCCACTTTTTGACAGAGAGAGAGAAAAAGGTGCTGAAGAATACTTCAAAAAAAAAAAAGCATATCCTTAGTGAATGTGTTGAAAGCATATGGGAGGCGTAAAACCAGTATTTGTATCAGGTCAATTATCGCGAGTGCGTGTGGAAGGTATTCCCTTGGATTGTCGAGGTAATTATGAACGAAAGCCAACAAACGACACCGTCAAGACAACAACATGAACCCGACGATGCTTGTTTTCCAGGCATGTTGTACATTAAATCCGAACAAACTTGACAGGTACGTCTCCTTACCTATTAAACACACGCCCACTCTTCAAGAACACCGGAATCCCCCAAATGGTTTTCTCTCCCACAAAATCTGTCAAGAAACACAAAACCAAAAAAAAAACAAAAAACGGTATAAATGAGTGATACCTAAGGAGTATTCTAGTGTATTCTAAACACTAAAAAAGACAACCGGTGCCGGTGACTAAAGAGCTGGAGGCAGAATTCAAACAAGCCAAGAGTGTCGGCCAATCAGGTAGAACAAGTTTGAAGCTGTACTCGAATGGCAAGGGCGAAAGTACATGCCAAGTAAGAAATGAATGAGCCCCCACTTGCGACACGAGGAAAACATGACAGTGCTGTCATAAATGCTGAAGAACCGGTGCAATGTGACCTTCAACCACTCCCGGTAAATCCAAGTGTAAAAAGAAGATGACATCACTCACCTAGACGCACTTCTCACAACGGCAGCGAGCTCAGACATCAACTTCCAGGCACAGGAAGACAGTGGCGGCTCGCAGCTTGACAAAAAGAAAACTCTAAACTACAGGCGGGCACATGAAGGGGGCAGCATTGACTGGGTGGAAGTGAGCCTTGTGACATTGTGGGAAGAAAAAAAACAAAAAAACACAAGCGTGTCTCAATGTGTACGCACGCACTTTGGTGAGGAAATGCAAACGCTCCAACCTGATGAAATAAGCAAAATTAATTGAACAGGATGCACGCAAGAGGGAAATACTTGCTACTTTACTCAGCATCTTTGACATGATTAGTCTATTCATGACGCTGTGCATGGGGTAGAAAGGTATTAGGAGATCATTGCCGCCCCATGAAAAGCACAAATATCCAAAATTGGTATCGGAAACACTGAATTAATATCCAGTGTATATTTTTGGTTGATCCAAAAAACAAAACAAAAAACTTGATGGGAAAAACATAGGTGAACCAAGCACTATTTGTTCCATTTGTGGTTGTCGATTTAACTTGCAAAATGGAAAACAAGATTTCAGGCTTTCAAAATAAACTTACAGCAGAAAAAAAAAAGGTTCTCAGAAAGTAAAAGAGGGAAACGGCAGGATCCCGTTTGTTGGAAGGGGTTTTCCGCTCACAAACAAAAAAAAAAAAAAAACACTTCTCCCACTGTAGTTCTCAGAAGCTCCTTTATAATCAACTCATTTATTGAAAGAAATATCAGAAATACCGAATGTGTTTGACAATGTTTTATTTACAATAAATGAACCAATCTTTTAAGGAGTAAAAAAAAAAAAAAAAAAAACAAAAATTAACTCATCAAAATTTGGGAGGAAAAAAAAAAAACAGCTTACATGCATACATTGACCATTATTTGAATCACAGTGTTGTTCGCGTTTGAATTTGAACGCCAATTCCATTATGCACTTAAGTCAGTTCCAATGGACCCAAAATAAAAAGAAAAAGGGGGTCGGGGGGTGTTTGTTTCAGTGCAGTACAGCTGAGGGGGAATCCGAAAGCCTCATGATGAGCATTAACAACCGCAACAAGGCCTCCTCTGCACTAGTTCACAGTCAAGGGCGTTGCATAAATTCTTGGTCGGAGACTTGGGGAGTCTCAAGGCCGCCGTGCTGATGTTGGCCCGCTCGGTCTTCATCAAGGCTTACTGGGCACCCCCCACCCCAACACCCCCAAGCCCCTCCTCTTCACCTTCGTTTGTGGCTTGGTTTCTTCAGCCGCTGCTGGCGCCTGAAGTCGACGAGACAGTCGGTGGCCTCCGAGATGGGCGTGAACGACTTAATGGGCGAGTCGCTGACCGCCGGCGTGGAAACGCCCGCTTCTTCGTTGTCGTCCCGCAGATCGATGACGTCGCTGAACGTGAACAAGTCAACATTTGCCCGATTGTTTTATTTATTTTTTGGTGGTCATTCCCAAGAAAAATAGGCGATGCTGACGTTCAAGCGTGAATATAAGGTGTAAAAGAAATTTCAAAAATCCATTCTCCTTGGTGAATTTTGTGATTTGATCATATTTAACCAATAGTTAAAAAATAAAATGTCAAATTTATTTAAAAAAAAAAAAGAAGATCTTGAATGTATACATTTGTCAATTATTATTTCACTATTTATTTATCTATGATAAATCAATGAACTCATTCACTCCCAAAGACGTTTTTAAACGTCTTTTCAGACTTGGTCCAGAATTGGCTGGTACTGAATGAGTTAACAAAACGACATCATCAAATACTGTAAAATTGTTTATTGAATAAAACTGGACTTATTAACATTATTCCTTTTTTTTTTTTTAATTATGGATTGCTATTTAAAAAAATATTTCTCGGGTAATCCCAAAACAGATGTAGCGCCAGGTGCCACTAAAAAGGCGCCTTGAACTACAAAAGCATTGAGCTTAGCTAAGCCTTTGAAGGCCATTCATACTGTCAAGTCGCTGAGCTAACTGGCGACCAGTCAGGGTCGTATTCACCAAGAAGGAGTCGGACCAGCGCGGGGTCAGAAGTGAGAGGGTGATTGACAGCTTACCCTTGCTGGAGTCTGCACCTGGACGGCCCGGCTCCTGCGCACGAGGACATGGACAAGTTCACCAACTCTTCTCGGGATCAATGTCGGCTGTTTTTTCAAATTTTGTCGCTTTGACACGAGCGGATGGCGCGACGGTCGCGCGGGGGGCTCACCTGCATGCCTGCTCTCTACATGCTCCAGAGCCGCCAACAGATTCCCTTTCTGGACGTTTAAAAAAAAAAAAGAAATACAAATATTCAGCATTTGGCTATGCTCACTAAATATGCAAATTATTATTATTTTTTTTAGAATATTCAGGCATGTTGGCGAGTCCTACCCCGGATGTTTTGGCCGCCCGCCGCTGGATGCAGAGATCGGTGTGCTCGCTGTAGTCGCACAGGGCCACAGCCTTTTGGCAGATGTAACATTTCTCCTGGATTCTGTTTTTGGTTTTGTTTTTTTGGGGGGGATGATATTAGCCCAACAATAGTGCCCTCCATTTCTAAAGTCTTTTTTTGCAATGTGTTCGGGCAACGTACGTGTCAGAGGAGGCGGCGTCGCCCTCTTCCTCTGCTGCCCACCTTTTTCGCTTCCTTTTTGGCTTCGAGAACGCTGCTACAGTGGTTCAAGTTGGGATGGGGGAGGAGGTAGAAACACTGACATCAAGTGGTCAAAGAGCCCAAACAGGCACGAGGAATTTTGGGACGTCTTCCTCCAACCTTGTGAACGCTCATCCGCAAGCCTGAGGTCGTCCATGGCCGACGTCTCCACCTCGCCGTTGCAGTAGGCCGCATGCCTCTCGATTCTGCCGGCGGGGAAAGCTCCCTGGCAAATGGGACACTCCACGGCGGCTTCGAAGCCGACGGGCTCCGGCTCAGGCGAACGCGACCCTCCGAGCTCGCTTTCTTCCTCCTCGTTCGTCGGGGCGGGGTTTCTCCCCACGTCGCTGGCGGCGAGGTGGTTTGTCTGAGCCTCTGCGTTGGCCGAGACTGCAACCAAGTTGAAGACACCATCAGCATGAAAGCATTGCCAGTAATTTCTAATTCCATGTGCTGCCTTGAAATTGTTTATTGCCACTTATAGTTCAGGTTTACTCTCAAATGAAACAAAAGTCTGTTAGCTTAATGCAAACACACAATCCGCAACGGCATGGGAAGGCTAAAGGAACTAGCATTGAGGCCTGCGGTTTTGTAACCATTAATGCAACTGAACAAAAACGGTGTAGCAACTCATGGAGACTCCAACAAAAAAAACTTTGTGTATTTGAGCAAAAAAAATGTCACATCTTTTTTCACGATGACACATGGAAAATCTTCTCATGTGCATCATCTCCTTTCATGTGCCTCACCGTCCATCGTCTTCTCCTCTTCCGCCGCTTGATCGTCATCTCTCGCCGCAGGTTCAGGAAACTCCGGGCTGTTGGGCTACAAAGGAAGGCGGCCGAATGCAAGATGGTGAGGTCACGTTTGTCACATCAAGTTCCGTTGCAAAAGCGGCAATCACCTTCGATAGATCCATGCGATCGTCCTCACTCATTTGGGTCTCTGCGGGTGAACACAAGTTAAAGAGTGAACTCTTGAGAGAAGCAAAAATGTACTTGGGCGGGATTTACTTGAAAGACGGGAGCATAAATTCATCCTTAAAGCCGTGCGTGAAGTACCCGGACACATGACACAGACGTCAATGTCTGTCTGAGCAGTCTCCTCCGCCATCTCCTCTTCGTCCTTCTGATCCTCCTCTTTCTTCTTTTGTTCGTCCTCCTCTTCCTGCTCCTCCTCCTCCGTCTCCAATAGAAGGTTGTCTCCCTCCTGACCGCTAAGCTTTGCATCTTTGCCTCTGAGGCCACGCCTACAGCGAGGAAATGGAAATTACTTTTGGGTATGTCAAACGCAAGGCCCAAGCCCAACTTTTTTCCTGCAGATTTCAAAGTTTAAAGATGCAGGCAGGTTTTTACCTCCGAGGAAGTTTTGCGTGGGAAGAGTCAGATAATGGGGATTTCTGGAACAAGAATCAATGAAAAAAAAAAAATCTTAAATCAGGTTCGATCACTTTGCAGCGATAGAACAAGAAAAAATGGTACCGCAAAACTTGCCCAAAACAATCATTTGAGAAAATTAAGGTTTAAAATGTCCTCAAGATTCCAAAAGATGACAGCAAAGCCCCTGAGCTAATTTCAGCAGAGTTCCTTGTCACCAAGATGCGACAAAAAATAAATAATCAGCATGGCTAACGACGACCCTAAAATTTACTTGTGAAGCTTGCAGGCAAACCGTTTACTCTTTAGTTTAGCTTTTAGTTTACGTGAGAATATTCTACTCATTAAAACCTAACTGAACAGCTATTAAAGGTTTTATGAAGGCTGTAGTTTGAGCTTGGAATGAATTAATACATCTCCCATTATTTCCTATGGGAAATGTTGTTTTGGAAAGAGAACATCGAGTCTTAAAATGGCTCGCGTTTGATTTTGGTGGCTCGGGCCAGTAACTATTGTGTGTGATCATCAATGCTAAGTGCGCTGATCTTGGGACACCTCCGATTGCGGCATGATGGCGTCGCCCCACTCGGCCTTCCTCAACAGACACCTCTGAGCCTCCTTCAGACTCTTCTCGTACAACTCCATCTGGGCCACGATCACCTGAAAGCGACACGACAACGTTGGGAGAACTGCTCCGCTCAGCCCAAGTCGCCGGCGGTGACTACCTGTGTGTACGCGTCTGCATCCAGACCACGTGGACAGAAGGGGACCCCCCAGTAGTAGTGAACCGAAGATGGGGTGGGGACAGACTGCTGGGTGTTCACACTGGAAACACATTCAGACATGATCGTTTAACGGGAGGCGTTGTCACATGTTACGTTGAAGCAAGGCACACATAATCCCAAAATTGGGCCAAATTAAAAACATTTCCCCTTCCCTTCCTTTTAAAGTCAACAAAGGCCTGGTTGTAAATGTTAAAGCTGGGTACACACATACTGATATCACCTAATCAAACTCCGCAAAGGCCCAATGATCGGGTGTCTCTGAAAGATTATCCAGATTGATCATCCTGTGGTGTGTTCATCTGATCATAACATAATCCTGATTCCTAAAAGTTAAAACCGTTATTTTCCAAGCATCTTTTTATTTCTTCTCCTGCTGCAATTTTCAGTCAGTCCTGCCCCTCGCAGGTCAGTCTTGGTACTGCAACAGAAATCTTGGTATTTTGGTCACCTGAAGTGATTGCAATGTGTTTTGTTTTTTTTTCATCTGAAGATGCCAGAAATCGGCACATCTGAAGCTCGCCTGAGCAGCAACGCACGTCTGGCTTGTTTGTACCTGCAGCTCGAGCTGTTTGTCTCCAGAGCCGCTTCGGTCACCTGGTTCAAAAGGGCTGCCTGTGCTTCAGCCTGTTCAAAGCGCTTCTCGTCCGGGTAGACTGGACTGGGGGAGCTCACCAGCTGCAATACGATGAAAGGAGAATTAGTCACCGCCCAAGAGCGGTACACATTGAGGCATTGAAAATGTTTCGGGCTCATTTTCCATCAAAATAGGAGACCTAGAATTTGCCAAAAAAATTGCTGTTTCAAAACCAAAATGGCTGACTTCAAAGTTCAATTTCAGGTAAGGGTGATTGATACTTTTTTGTCTGTCCTGCTTGTTACTCCAACTTGTTGTTGATCAGTAAAAGTGATGTTGGGGACTGATTTTTTTTTTTTTTTTTTACAAACACAAAATATTTGTGCATGTTCCGACGCGGCGCAACAGACCGTCTGATCGGCGTCTTCGTCGGACCAGCGAAGCGTCGTGTCGCTCGTCAGCTCCGTTTCAGATGAGTCGTCGGCAACACCGAGAAACGGATGCCGCTCCGCGCTGGTCGATTGGGCATCTGGGGCGTGCTTCCCATCTGTCCCCGTTAAGACGAGACTACTTTTTGACAGTGTCGAGTTCTTGGAGGAAGCAAGTTTCTTGGAGGGCGCCGGGCTCCTGGGGAATACCGGGCTCATGGGCGGGCAGGAAGAAGGCCTCGCAGGCGGGCTTGAGCTCTCCTGAGAAGAGCAGATGAAGTCCGAGTTTGGTCCGTCCGGGCTGCTTGCTTTGCCGTCCGGAAAACCGTCGCATCGAGATTCATCTCCAAACGCCGGGCTTTTGAGATACTTGGCGCATTCGTCTCCCGTGTCCGACTCGGAGAAGACGGGACTTTTGCGGCGTGCCGGCGAAGGCGCGCTCTCGGCCAAGAGCTGCGAGCAAAGCGCGTAGCCGGGGGTCTTGTAGCTCTCCGGCGTGTTTTGGCTCAGCCGGGGGGAGGTCACCCTGGCTTTGCCACCGCTCACGGCGAAGACGGGGGATTTAGGGAGCGGCCGGTCGTCCATGTGTGTGGAATCGCAGCTCTGGTAGAATTTAAAAAAAAAAAAAAAGTGTGTTTTCCTTTGTTATGATATGACAACAGCTGCGAATACGCCGCACGCAATTGGACGAATGGATTTTGGAATCGAACACAATGTCGGCGTGCGTTACCTGCGGCGAGTCCAAAAATTCAAGCGCTGACTCGGAGCTACTGGCCAATGCCTGAGTGCAGATGTCGGGGCTTTGCGACAAGCCCGCCAGAGGACTTTCCTTCCTTTTCCACATTTGACCTCGCTGGGTTCCACCGTTGCCGTCCACCTCTACAAATACGACAGCACACGCATAGTCGAGTCGAACCTGCGGTCTCTTTTGTGATTTATTCCACGACGGGTTTTACAATCAGTTGTTGGCCAGAGAAAACAAGTGCAAGGGGGCCCTCCATTTATGACAAGAGTCTCTTCCATGTTATATTACAGATCGATGTAAGCAGAGACGCTGTGCTAAGAGGTTTTCATATGAGACTCACCTCCGGCGAGGCTCGTGCAGACGTTCTCCGATGCCGTCAGATTGTTGCGTAACTCCGCCAAGCCGTTCGGGTATGAGAGACCGCGTGGAGAGAAGGTGGTGTCTGCTTCGCTCAGCAGGCTCTGACTCTGAGAGAGCTCTCGTCTCTGGCTGAACATCTAGGAGGGTTAAAAAAAACAAAACAAAACAAAACAACAACTCTTAAGAATAACAAAAAAAACTTCTGTAATGTTACATTTAAAGTCCTCCTGGCAGCTTTTCTTTCACTCTACTCACACTCTCTTTGATGGCTTTCTTCAGAGCAGCGTCCTCCTGCTGCGCGCCGACGTTGGCTTCCTGCGCGCTCAGATGCAGGGCCAACGCCATCATCTCCTCTTCTGTCATCTCTGAGGTGGAAACTGAGGCAGAAAGAGGAGTGATTTTTTCCGGCCCACATAATTTCACACCAACAAAAGCAGTTTATCGACTAGTGTACTGAATTGTCTTACTCGTGAGGACAAAGGGTACTAAGATGGACATCAATGACATCCACAGCTCAAATGGCTCGCTTTAAGCGTTTTATCACTGAGCTGAGACGTTCCCTACCTTTACACCTGCCTTTGCATTTCCTCTCTCGCCACCGCTTTTCTCGATTTGACAAGGACGATGGCAGAAGTGAGGTGGAGCACTCATCCTGAGAGATCAAATACACACCGTGTCAAACACGGGGCGTCATGTACAGCAGATATAAAAGGGCTTTAAAGTACAGAGTGTGAGAGTACTTTCGACTCGTTACCTGTTGCTCCTCATCGGTGACAGCATCATCCTCCTCTGAGTCTTGGTCCAACAACTGGCTTTCAGGGGGTCCGCCGTCCCTGTTGCTTTGCTTCTTCTGCGGCATCTTGTTCGGCCGCACCATTACTTTTAACACACACAGAACATAACATATTCAATCAGGTCATGGTCTTAAATCAACTTTTTTTTTTTAACTGTAATGCACTCCTGCTTTTTCCACTGCGGTCTGTTGACTGTCGTTTACTTGGTCACACAAGGCATTGCAGTTTTTGAATTATATTTTGAATTGGATTTTGTGGGGGGGTTTCTTGTAATAACCATAGAATATAAAATGTTGTTCCTGTCGTTCATATACAGCTCTGGAAAACAAAGATCAAAGAGACCTCTCCAAATGTATCAAGTTGCTTTGCAATGTACTAGTCCTCTGGGTGAAAATGCAACATTAAAAACAAATTACAGTACTCACTTTTCAAGGTTTCCACTAAAAACTATGGTTGCATTCCCATAACAGTCGTGGTCAATGTTTTCCTTGTTATGTAGCATATATGTTCCGATCCTGAAATGTGTAGCATGAAATGAGAAACTCACTTCAAGGCACTCAAGTGTGAATTTGACGTGACAAAACAGAACGACATTAACATGGCGGGACACGAACCACACGTTTTGAATGGACAAACTAGACGAATTTAGGGCTTTTAAATTGTCGATTTGCGACAATGTGTAGTGTTAGTCGTTTAGTTTTACGAAGGAAGAAACACAGTCGGTGAGGAAAATGAGTTTAAAGGAACTCACGTCGTTTCCCCTCACTTTCGCGGCGCCATGTTTGTTTCGGTCTGCGTGGTGACGTAACGGCTACGTAACTAGCGTCATTGACGATCCCTTCAGAGGCTGTAACGGAAAAAATAAATTCCACTGCCCAGATTTTGGTTTCGGGCTGTGCAGCCGTGGATGTTCAGTGTTTCCAAACGGTAAATTAGCGACCATATGTAGTGTTCCTTGGTCAATCTGGTTTAGGTAAAATCCCAGCAAGTTAAGCCATTTATTTTAGGAGGATTCAAGATGGGGAGTTTTCCATGATTTGCACGGTGGTCACGTGAGGACAATGTCACGCAGCGCGTACGTGATGATGTCTTCAAAGACTCAGGAAAAAAAAGCAATAGTCACCTCGCCAGATTTGTTTTGTTCTGACGACTGTTGTGTGACGACGTCTTCAAAGACTGTCAGGAGGAAAAACACCATAGCACACAAAAAAATAACAACAAAATAAGAACATGAGAGCACTGCCAACAATAAAGCTGAGGCGATAACACGTAAAAACGTGCGGAGACTTATAGAAATGTGTTGCATATTGATACTGTATTTGTCTGTTTCCTACTTTGTTAAACCATTGTTGATTATTGTGACAACCCATGACTATGATCAGTGTTGTCACACAGGCTAATTATTAATCATTTTAAAACGTTTGTAGGAGCATACGAGGGTCGGCGGCTGAATTTGTTCAGGAGGCTCTTTAGTGTCCTTTTTTCCCAGCGGTCTCTAAACACCCACGTAAACTTCAATGACACCTCTGTAAACCTTCTGCAGTGTTTGCAAAAACACAATGCCTACATGATTTATTATTTTTACGAGGCAAATATTGGGTCCGATAATGAGTTAGAATTTGTTTTTCACCAAGTTGTCATCATTCAATCAAGGTCAAGGTCAAGGAATCAAGGTCATCTTAATTGTCAAATATGCTTACATGTGACATGCAGCATAGATGAAATGTCTTTCTCTCACTCCTCCGTGCAATATGCATGCACAGAAAACACAACAGCCTAAATAATTGATTACGGTAGGTTTCCAGCGGCAGCCTTAGAGAGACACCCCCTCCTTCTCACCGCAAATCAGCGTCAACACATTGAGAAGATAATACACTTTGTACATGCACATGCTGTATGAAAATACACTCGTGACAAATAAAGTTCAACATGGCACCGTGCTTATAGGAGTATTTATTGTTGTTGAATGCAATAGAGCGTGCCAAGTTCGAACGCGTCTCAGGTGTTGGCAGGAGGAAAGAAAGATGCTCTCAGGACCCGGGAGCAGTTTTGACGCTCACCACTGATACTTTGAGGTGACAGCAGAGATTGTACACGAGCACCACTCTGAGGCTCTTATCCCTCATCCCGTAAACAAGAGAACTCAGACTTCTGGGCAGTAGGAAAACACACACAAACAACACGGTCTGCAATCGTATCCAGATCAAGGGGCTCAACACAGATGTGATCAGTGACATGATGGAGATGTACAGCACCGAGAAAAGACTGAGGCCCAAGTGCAGCAGCAGCGTATTGAGAGCTTTAGAGGTGGAGTCTCTGCTCGTGGCCGCCGATCTGGCTGACAGCGCCACGCCGACGTAGCTGAAAACGATGCTCAGGCTTGCCAAGATGAACACAAAGTACGTGGACGCCGTGTAGTAGTAGACGAAAACGGGCACGAGGAACAAGTTGAGGTATTTGCATAACTGTGTCATTTGCAGACTCTCCAGCTGGTCAAAAGGAAACATGATCAGTAAAAGCCCCTGAATGAGAACATTTAGAAAACAAAGCATCCACGCGGCAAGCACGGCCCCTCCCGTGTTCCTGGCGGTAATGAGGGAGGAGTGCCTGAGCGGGTGGCACACAGCCACATAGCGCTCCAGCGACATTAGCACCAGCACAAGAGGCGATATCCTCAAGACAAGATTAGTGAGCAGGGTGAGAATGCCACACATGGGGTACGTGAGGGTGATATCGGCGATAACCAGCAAGTACAACAACTGGCTGAGGGCCAGCTGCAACGTGTCACAGAGCAGCAGGTTATAAAGCAGGATGTAGCGCCAGGTCTCCCGGAACACGCATTTGCTTCTCAAGGTGAACAGCACCACGCCGTTGATGAAGAGGAGAATCAAACAGAAGCAGCTGGTGAGCGTGGCGGTCACCACTCCCTCCTCGAGGCTCAACGTGATGTTCCCGTTGGCCATCGTGAACGTGGAAGACGCACCGAGGAACCCCCCCCCCCCCAAAAAAAAAAAAATGGTTGAGCCATATCACACACACGACTCGCTTTATATGTTTGCGTGCTCCATGTTGACACGTGAGGTCACCATGCAACACTACCTGGCTTTCCTCTGGTGTACTTGTGAAGGGCCACCTTGTTTTTCATCTCTCTGACTTTGTCCCCCGAAGGCTCATTTAGACTTATTCATTATTCAAACTGTTTTGCCCAAATATTGACCTGATTAATGAGTCCTGTGGGTGTTACGTTTGCGGGTCTGCGGGGACACCAGTTGAAAAAGAACAAAAGAAAAAGTATTTGCCCAAACTTTAATCCCAATCTAAAAATGGAGACAGAGCAGAGTCGAATATTGATAACACTGCACATCGATTTAAAGTGGAGTAATAACAGACAGTGAAGCAAGGTCCTGCGCCACAATCTACTTTTTTTTTTATTCAGGCAGTGACGTCGATTCGTGATGTTTCTTACAGTGAAGGACAGAACAGAATACATGCATGGGATTCGAACACCTTTAAAACACCCAAACGAACATCAGGGCAGCAGAAATGAAGCATGCGAGGTGTGACGAGTGACCGCATCGACATCAACAATTCAGCTGAGTCCAGAAACAACAACAACAACAACACAAATGCCGATTCCGATTCTCTCGGAAACACACATAAAAAAAATTAAAAAAAACATACATCGAAAGTTGCAACTTTTTAGCTTAGCTTTGTCACATCAGGTTAACTTTGTGTCGCGGCGCCATTAAAGCTGCCCTTGCATCACACAATTTCGACGACGGTATGGCAAGACGTTTGAGCATTTGGTCAATGTACTGCACAATTAACGATTAAATGTTGAAACGGTTTTACCATTGTGACAGCTCATCGTCAACTCCCGAGTGTGCTGCTCCAAGCCAACTTGAAACGCAAAACGCCTCCAAGCCAACAGGGGGCGGAAAAGAACGACAGAGGAAGACGGTTCGATAAGTGACATTAAAAAAAAAAAAAAAAATGTCGCGAAGAAAGAAAAATCGCAAAACATTATCATGATCTAATTTAATAAAATGTCACGATGCTTTCATGAATATTACATCGTTTATTCTAACCTTACTCCCTGGATATAATTTTAAGTGCAGGTCAATATAACAATATTCATCGACCTCAGCCTTTTTGGCATGTCTGCTGTGACGTATAAAAATACTCGTGGGGGACAACTGCTTTCGTCGCAACAGGCCAGGACATGCGAAAGGGGGAAAAACTGTGATATAAAAGCAGATAACGAATCAACTAACGTAAAAAAAAAAATACATAATATAACTTCGGTCTTATGAGCCTTCAAGCAAGAGATTCTTGCACATTTTCCACAGCATGTGATGATGATTTCATCCAAAAATTTCACAAAGTGCTTGCTTGCTTGTTGAGCTCATCATGTACAGTTCGATTGTCCTCAAAAATCACCTTGAAGCCAAAAAGCTGCCATTTGTAGGACCTTACAGCGCCGAAACCTTGGATTGGGAATTTCCTTCAGTTGTGAGCGCGGTCCATGGTGGTTTTCACGTCTGCCTCACAGTTTGAGAGGTTCTGGGTTTGAATCTCCCCGTACTTCGCGTGGGGGGGGGGTCGCTCGCTTGCTCTTGTATTTAAAAAAAACATGCACGTTTGGATCATTAAAGTCTCTAAATTGCCAAATGCTGTGAATGTGAGTGTGAAAGGGGAGTTATCCCGTGATACAAAAGTAGGGCTTTGGCACCATCTGGTGGCATCTCTATGCCAAGGAGTAATGTCGGGGGCGGGGGGGGGGGGGAATTATGCTTGTCACACCCCCTTGCTCTGCCCCTGGTCATCAGTAGTATAAGCGGCAGCCAGGCTAAAATAGGGTAAATTCAGTGAGTGTGTAAAGATTTTGATGGTCTTTTGAGCAAAGTACATCTTTTTTTTTGTCTAGGAATTTTTTTTAAATGTGAAGAAAAAAAAAAAATCAACAGCTTCTCCCACCACCAACTGATTACTGTATTTAAATAAGCAAATTGAGATGCAATTAATGCCCATTTAAAAATAAAATTTTATAAATACATTCTTCCTCCCCCAAATGATCTATTATCAAGTCTGCTTCAACCAAACATATCAAGCTGCTCTTTATGCAGTTTTTCCCTGCTGATGATGTGTTGATTGGCATGAAGTATTTTTTTTTTTTTATCTTTTTGCAAAAATGTCATGAACACTGCCAGGAAGGAACATTTGCAGTTCAGGAAATGGTCCAAAATGGAAACTTTCCATAGGAATGAACAGGATTTTTTTTTTTTTTTTTTAGTATCACATGAATAGAAACATTTGTTCCGTTTTAAGCGGGGATTCATGCAAAATAGGCCGCTCTCCTTGCCCACATGTGAGGGCATTACAGTACCCAAATTCCTCCGTAATATCGGTTTCACTTTGTATTTTTCCTTGCCCTCCTGCGAATAAAAATCACGGGGGATGTCGTTAATATTTGTCAATCGTGGGCACGCGAAGCCCTTTGAGACTTTTCTGTGATTTCCAATTCACCGTCGTCTCCGCCCGACATGCACGGCGGCGGCTTAACCTGCGTGCGTAGTGTTGCAGTTGAGGCTGCTGTACCCGGGCAGCGTGACGCGCCCGCGGTTGAAAATGTCGTCGTCGGACCCCTGGTTCATACGCTTCACCAGGTTCTTCTCGTAGAGCAACGGGTGGTAGGCGCCCAGCGTGCAGGCGTCGTCGTGGAACTGCTGATAGTAGTGGCACAGCGCCGTGTTGCGGCGGGACGGCAGGAACTCGTATACGTGCACCACGTCGCATAGGGACATCATCAGCACCGTACCTGAACGGAGGAAAGAGAATATAATATCGCCATTATATGATGACACAATGCCCCCCCCCCCCCCTAAAAAAAAAACAGTGACAGTAATTTTGAGGGATCATCCGCGAACCCCAATCAAATCAAATCCCATTACCCAGCATGCCAGAGGAGGGCGGGTTCTTCTGGATGGGCTCCGCCATATTGTCCTGTATTTGCCGCCACACCTGCCAGAAGAAGCGCGGGTGAAGGATGAAAAAGGGCTGCTGGGGGTGCAGCCGCCTGTAGCGCTGGTACTGGCTGAAGATGGGGTAGTCGG
This sequence comes from Hippocampus abdominalis, assembly GCA_018466805.1. Taxonomy (NCBI): domain Eukaryota; kingdom Metazoa; phylum Chordata; class Actinopteri; order Syngnathiformes; family Syngnathidae; genus Hippocampus; species Hippocampus abdominalis. Next base: position 13,405,702 of record CM031710.1, on the reverse strand, counting down.
TGCGGTTGAGCCACTGCAAAATGGACCGTGTCAGCGAAACTGCGCCGTGCTGAACGTTGAGTATTGAATGTGGGCGCGCTAAATACCTGCGTGAGGTTCGCGGAATAGGGAGCGGGGTCCCAGGCCACCAATACACCCGAGCTGTACAGCGAGCTGGACAGGAAATGGTGGTCGTCGGACGCCATCACCTGCAAGACATCCTGGTTATCGTCTAAAGGCGCAAAGTTGGGAACTGCTGTCACAGGACTGCGGCTTGACAGCGGCTTTCCAGCAGCTCCTATATTTTGTTCTTCTACTTCTTCCTTTCATAACTTTGCTGCTGTGAATTCTGAATTTCTCCATTGCGAGAAATTTCTTATTTTATCTTACTTGCGAGTTGATGAGGCGGATGGTGGTTTTGGAACCCACGTCCTTCTCGTAGCCGTCGGTGGGGGCGCTGTTGAAGCGCAGCACGGCATCGTGGGAGTCTGTCATTGAAGCCGAACGTGACCAAGAAGGGGGGGAGAAAAAAAAGGTTAGCAACCGGAAACTGGGCATGAGTAACAAACGATAGAGGAAAATGAAACTAAAGGGGAAAAAAAATGAAGAATGTGCCAAGAGAAATTTTTGAAAAAAAAAAGAGCCGAAAAAGAATAAAACAGGAAAAGCTAAAATAGAGAAAAAAAGAGAAATTAAAAGAGAAAAAAAAACATAATTAAAAGGGAATAAGAGATGATAAAGGGCAAAAAAGTAGAAAAAAAAGAAAAACAACAATAGGGGAAAGAAAAAAGGAATATAAGAAGAAAAGAGAAAAGAGAAGCAAAAAAACAAAGGAGAAAATGAAAAAAAAGGAGAAAAGGAAGAAAGGAAAAACACACACACAAAAAAAAAACAAATAGCAAAAAAAAAAGAGGAAAAAGAGAAGCAAAAAAACGAAGGAGAAAATGATTTAAAAAAAAAAAGGAAAAAGGACAAAAGGAAAAAGGAAAAACACACACAAACAAAAAAAAAAAAAACCCCGAAAAGCAAATGAACGGAGACGTTGAAGCGCTTTGGGGTGCGGACAGCCGGCTTTGTCCCACCTATCTCTTTGCCGAGGCCGGCGCCCCGCAGCGAGCCGGCGGACGACACCACGGCGCAGCTCTTGAACGGCCCCACGTCGGAGGCGAGCGGCTTGAGCGGCAGCTGCGAGGCCCACGGCAACGAGGAGAAAGGCGGCAGGTCGGCCGTCAGCGTGGACAGCGCCACCTTCTGGTACAGCTGGCACAAGAGCTCCGGCCCGCTCAGCGCCCTCCCGCGGGCGAGCCCGGCGCATCGGGGAGCTTCACCTCGTACTTGTTCATCGCCTGGAGCAGGGGTCGGCAAACCAAAATGTTGAAAGAGCCATATAGGACAAAAAAAAAACCCTAAAAAACAAATATGTCTGGAGCCACAAAAAAAAAATAAAAGCCTTCCATAAAACTTACAATGAAGGAAACACATGCTGTATGTATGTAGAAGACTGGACTGTCTCAGAATTGTTTGTTATTCATTCCTTTGTTGTGCGTTCACAAACGCCCCCATAGAATTTATTTTGTAATTTCCTCGCTTGATTTTTTAGTTTTGGTGCATTATTTTCGCTTTTCTTAGTGTCAGTGAAGTGATCATTAATTTCCGTTTTTCTGAGGCTGTCTTTGAACGCCTCGCGAGTCGAACGAGACGAGAGAAGGCCCGTGCCTTCTGTCTGTGGTTGTCGAGACTGTTTTTAAAAGCATAAATAAAGTGTACGTTTTTTTTAAAAAAAACAACACCACGGCTCTCCTTTTTCGGAGCTGCAACATGTATCTATATTTATTTGAGCTATATTAGCCCACTATCAAAATATTTTTCCATTTTCAAACATTTTTTTATAAAGCTCCAGGGAGCCACTAGATGTCGCTAGAGAGCCGCGTGTTGCCGACTTCCGGCCTGGAGGGAACAAATGGGAGCAGGTTGGCTCCTAATTTCAGTTTTCATGATTGTCTTAACTTATCACAGCGTGTGTAAAACCTGACAAGAGACTGTCGGAACGAAAGGCGTGGATAAGGGGTGAAAAAAAATTCAGCTATTATGAAAGAAAAGAATTATTCTTCTGCCATTAGTGTCCTCATTTGTCCCGTTTTTGTCGTGGTCCTCACCTGGTAGTTGCTGAACACCTTCTTCAGTCTCCTCCCCAACATGCCACTGGACATGTGCTCGTTCCACACCTTTCCCAGAAGGCCGTTGGACCCTAAGCCGCTTTTGTCGCTCAGCTGGCCCCGCCGGCGGCCCCCGAAGACCGTGTCCAGCGCCCTCACGAGGGGCCGCGGAAGCACTCTGGCAAAGAAACCCCGGTCCTCCTTGGACTTTGGCTTGGCGGGTTGGTGCTCGCGGGTGTGGTTGGGCGAGGATAGCACGGGGATGGGGAGGCGGGGGTCACCGGGGACCACGCCGGGGAGCTTCTGGGGGTCCATGTACGCGAGCTTGGAGCCGCCTCGTAGCACCTGATGAGGAGGTCGCATGATGCGGTTAAATTTACAAATCGGCAGCTATATTTTTTTGAAAAGTGAGGTTTTTTTTAGGGTGGGGGGGGGGGGGCACAAAAGCTGACTATCGAGCTAGAGCAATGACAAAGGCACCTTAACGACAGCGCGCATGCGAGGCTGGGCCCGAGTGCGCGCCCGCACGCCGAAGATGGCGTCAGTGACGGTTACGCTGTTTTCGGCGCAAAGGGCGTACAGCAGCGTCATGGCGATGCCGAAGAAGGCCATGCACAGGGCGCCGCGGCGGGCACGCCGACGCAGACGCCACAGAAGGCTCACGCGGTCCATCGCTGCCCCGGGGATCTAAAAAAAAAAAAAAAAAAAAAAAAGAAAAAGAATCCTAATCATAAAAAAATATCATATGTCGGGATGTCTGTTCCGACACAAAATATTGAAACAACTTTCAAACTTTCAGTCATTTGAGCTCATGGTCTTGCTCATGACATTGGAGACTTTGATTCTCTCGTCTTTCGGGTCGAGCCGCTTCAATCAAACACACTCAGAGGTGTGCATTCCTCTTTCTCAAATTCCAGATGTCTTACGAAACCGCTTGCTGTAGCTCACTCATAAAGAAGAAAAGAGTCAGTGAGAAAGAGTCAAGATGAGCAACTGTAGAAAACAAGGAAGGAAAGTGAGGCGTGCACGCCCTCAATACAGCAGAGAGGAAAAGAAAAGCGACGAGGGAAATCGGAGAGGGGGGCCTTCCATCACTTGACCTGGTTGCCATTTACACGTTTTGTGAATCCCGATAATGATTGACGCTTGGCTTGGATCTTACTGAGAATGAAATAAAACATCTCATGTGAGATAAGGACCAAGGGAGGAGATTATCGCCTTTTTTTACGACTGACCTCGGGAGAATTTAAAAAAAAAAAAAAGAAAAAAAGCAAAGAGGCCTTTCAGCAGGCTGCTGCTCCATTTTGCTTGGGTTGGCGTGTCCTATTTATCATTTCCTGTGTTGAGGTCATTTATAATGCTGTGGATTAATGAAGTACCTCCTGGTCCCACAGACACTAATCCGCAGTCAGTGAAGCGGGTTTTGGATATATTTCGAGTTACAGCGGCACCTCGACTTACAAACGTCTCTTCATATGAAATGTTCAAGTTACAACACGCCTCAACAGGGAAATATTGCCTTTTGTTTTACGAAAGAAATTTCAAGATACGAAAGGTAAAAATACAGTCTGGGCTGCAAAAAAAACGATGAGGCCGCGGGCACAACTCTCATTTATCGTGCAATAATCTAATTGTAACATGTATTTGGTACATATTTGGGTGCATTTTTATGCTTTAGAAAACATTTAGGTCTGAATTTCGGGGGGCTTGGAACGGATTAGGGCATTTACATGGAAAACATGTCTCACCTTATAAAATGTTCTAGTTAAGGAATTTCTTCTAGAACATAAACCAGATGTGTTTTTTTGTGTGTGTTTTTTTAAAGCAGCATTTATTGCACATTCAAATGATCACAAAAGCAGAATGCAGCGCCATGAAGTTCATTTGCTGGGAAATACCCCCAGTTTCTGAATAAAACAAAAACATGTCTGTCTATGTGGTTGCGTAACTGACATGATCATCTTCTTTAACAGTTGGGCAATCGCCCGAGGATGTGGTGACAGATGGCAATGTCCCTCCGTCGCTGCGTAAAGATATCGACCTGTTTCCCTGTGTTCGCGGCAAATCTGATTGGATGCTTATCTCCCAGTAGACACAAGGTAAATATCGTAAAGAGAGAGCGATAAATGCCATTCAAAACGGCTGGAAAAATTCATGTTGGAACAATGCACAGTTGTTGGTTTTGAGGTTGTACTTTAACTAAAAGCAGCACTGCAGGAAGCTGCAAAAAGAATTCCCCATCGAGATTAAGGTAGACCGTCATTGATTACTGGGTAACTTAAAAAATTTTTTTAAAAATCGGATATTTTGTCCAAATATGGTTAGGATTATAATGAACAAAAACAATATAGAAATATCTGAAACTAAGGGCTAAATAAACATATTTCGGCTTTAGTATTGTAAAAAAAAAAAAATCAAAATCTGAAACATTTTGGGTGGAATGTCAAATAAAAAGTGAACATGAGTAAATGTATTTGTAAATAATATGCAACAACATTTAAGATTTTTTTTTAAATCGCCACAAGAAAAAAATGACACATGAAATGAAAAGTTCACAATAGTCGCTTACTGTCGGTGTAAAAAGCAGGACTACAGAGAATTTGACAAACTACTCTTTCGCAAAACTGACCTTGAAATAGGCCCCCTGCCAGTTTTTACTTCTTGTTTTTGGTGTCAAACCTAATTGAGAGGTACACTCGAAATAAATGGCAGCCAGAACAAAATTGAGCTATAAACTGTATCCAAATAATTCCGGGAAATTATGGGACCCCAAACTGGCGGGAGATTTAATGTATATCAATATTCCAAAATGGTAGATCGCTTCGTACAAAAAAAAAAAAAAAAAAACTGCTCGTAAGGAGTCGTCAAAAACAGCCGTGACAACTGTTGGAACTGTTTGCATAAATTAAACACACATTTGAATGACTGATTTCCCCATTCATCCATCCGTGTTCTACGTGTATGACTCGTACCTTGTAGCCCATCGTAGGCTGCTGCTGCTGCTGCTGTTGTTGCTTAGAAACGCTCCGTTCTCCTTCGGTTTCCTCTCATCCCTCCTGCCAAAAGAAAGATGTATTCACACCGGCTATGCTACACAAGTCATAACCGCTGTGTGCGGTGTGCTCCGATAAGCTCAACACACCACCCCACATATGAAAATTCTTCTCCACCGTCGATCTCGGAAAAACAAGTTCTCCGAGGCAGAAATGTTGGTCGTACGTGCTCTATCTTGCACCGATGTTAGGTAACTGTTTCCAAAGAGGACCGCAGTCAGGACTGCTGGCAAAAGCCTTTCCAGTTACAATGGATTTTGGGCATATTTGGCTGAAATTGCGTAAACCCTATTCTGCAGTGCTTGGCGCCAACTGCGGCAGTTCGACACATCTCGAGCCGCAGGTTGGAGACCGCCGACCTGGACAAAGAATTTCAGGACCTTTTACTGAACGTACAAGTCAAATACAACTCCGGGTGGGCATAAATAAAACCATCAATGTATTGATTCCAATTAACTGATTCAATTTACATCTTCGCGTATGTGGAAGATTGATTGCGAAACATTGGGCAAAATTCAAATTTCACATTTCTTGTGTGCACTGCCATTTGTTGACAAACCATCTTATTGACATACAGAAAGTTAAAGACAGCATTGTCGTTCCAAAAAGTAGAAATGTGGATATGGGGCAAATTCTTTCCGGCAAATTGTACATGCAGCACTGTAGGAATTACAGCGCAGTCTTCCTGTTTGCTTTGGGAAATAAATTCTCAGACACATCACATTATTTATCCTCACTCGAAAATTAGTTGATGATCATTGGTTCATGTAACGCTTCACATATTTCCCTATGTTACAAAAAGTCCAAATTCACGAACGAAGGCGGTCGAATAGGAATGTAAAAAAAAAAAACATGCTTGGCGTATGATGACAACATGTTTCACCAGTTTGCATGTCAAGACTTGAAACACAATTTAACAGAGACCCATTACAGTACATTTTGATCAACAAAAAATACGCAATTGAAGATGGAGATAGATAGATGGATAGATGGATAGATGGATAGATGATAGATAGATAGATAGATAGATAGATAGATAGATAGATAGATAGATAGATAGATAGATAGATAGATAGATAGATAGATAGATAGATAGACAGACAGACAGACAGACTGACCTGTGTGAAGTAGTGCTGCTACTCGGTCCTTCAGCATCGCCACGCACCTGCCGGGTTCCCTCTCCGATTGCGCGGTTCCCTTTTACACAAAGGCGACAATAGTCGTTATGGTCGCTTTCACTGGGTGCCTGGAGGTACTAGGGACCAAGTCGCGTTTGGAGAAAGTACAGCTCCTACTCGGCCCGCGGGAAAGGGAGCACCAAGTTTGCAAGAAACATTGCAGGTACTTTTCCGCCGATTTTCACAATAAGAGTTTTGTGTTGCGTTTTTTTCGATTTACACCGGTTGCGGTGGTTAAAACGGACATACAGAATAGAGAAATGTAATTTAATTAACACACACATTTCCTATCATGTCGTCCAATCGTCGAGGTGCTAATCGTTTAGTCTATACATTTAATTTGAAAATTCATTGATCAGAATCCGGTATTTCTGGCCTTAGAAATGGCGACTTCACCATTCTTCAGTCAAGCCAAGACACGCAATATCGCTGCAGTGGGGAAAAGGAGGGAAAAGACGAACACGTCCATCGCCATTGTCGGCGGAGACAATCTTTAAACGTTACTATTCGGATGACAGGGGAAAAAAATGCTCGTTAAAACACACCGTTACGCACGTCGAGTAAAAAGGGTAGAAGCACACTGTTTAGCAGTTTGGAATGGAATCCGTGACGAGGAATTAGAACACGTGAGATGGCTGAGAAAATGCACGACATGCCATTTGTTGGTGTTTTCTTGTGATTTGGGGCCTGCCGCTATTAACATGGTACGACATACACTGCGGCGATGGCTTCATTTTATATGTGCATATATAACACCGTACATCACGCCGCTGTCGACCTCGTGGCGCAACGGTAGCGCGTCTGACTCCAGATCAGAAGGTTGCGTGTTCAAATCACGTCGGGGTCATTCCGTTTGTGGGTTCATTTTTTCCTCACGTTACATATACGGGAAAACGTCATTCTCACAACATGCCCTGGGCTTCCGGTTGAAATTTCAGGATCTATCTCGATTGCACGCCAACCTTTTGTGAGTGTTCGAAAGCCCTCGTCCCAACTGTTCAGTGTGTTTGGGGAGTACAACTTGTTGTTTAACAAGTAGCTGAATCAACCGCTGTTTCAGCCATGAAAAAGTCCAAGAATGTATTCTTCTCAACCTTTCTGTGACTCTTCCGGTCTCTCTGTTTTCAACCAAGTATGCCTACGTTTTTTTTTTGTTGTTGTTTTTGTGTGTGTGTGTGTGTGAGTCGTGTATATCCATGCGGTAACACACTTAAAGGATCAATGGCAAGTTTATTGATTTTATTTTGCAACTGTGAGGAAGGTGGAGCCGAGACTAAAGCACAAATGTCGAGGCTTTTCACAATGCTGTCACGAGGTCATCCGGAACAGTGTTTCCCAACCGTTAATTGAGCTAAGGCACGTATTTATATGAAAAAAAAAAAAAAATGTCACCGCACACGACCAAGCATGTCGATTCCACCTGCTACCATCTAGTGAAAGAACATTTAGTTGTCCGTGCTGTCACTATGCATGGATGTCATGAATAGTTGCATAAGGTGGGGATTTAATGTAAATGTTATTGACAAGTTTCATATATTTTTATACATGGGAAAAAAAAAAAAGATTAAATGGGAGGATTCAGCAATAACTTAACAATCTGGATTTACTTCACAACACAGCGAAGGGACCATTAAATAAAGGAGCGGTAGGGGGAGCAAGGGGGAACCTTGAGGGACACCATCTGAGGTTTCATACTAGGTGCTGTTGCTTCTGCTTCCGGACTTGCGAATGCTGACTTTCTTGCAGGTCTTGTCGGTGCAGCGTTCCAGGATGAGCTCGGGACTCGGTCGGGGCGGGATCACTGGGGCCTCTGGCTTCAGCTCATTCTCCGAGCTGAAGCGCTGCACGGGAATGTTCCCTGCGGGTCACACGTGCATATCATAGTGTTTTACTTTGGCACCATCTTGTGGCATCTGGGACCCGAGGAATAATATTCAAGTCAGGGGCGGAACTTCATTGAGTTTGGCAAAGGCCAAAAGTAGTGCTTTGCTGCCATCTTGTTACATTTCTCGGCAATTGTAATCCGTTTCTGTAGAGGCAGGATTTTTTTTTTTTTTTTTTTAAATCAAAGGTAGTCATCCTACCTTGGTTCTTCCTCTCCCTCAGAGGTGACTTCTCCGGCATCTTGGATTTCCTGGGCACGGCGGTGGGCGTGCCGCCTTTTTGCTGGAGGTATCTGCGGCTGTTCCTCCGGTAGGCCTCCTGGCTTAGGCGCTGCCGGCCTTGTTCGTGGATGCTCTTGACGTTCTTAATGGTGGACCTGGAGAGAAGATACGGATGAATTTTGGCAACCCAAGCAAGGGTTCACAGCATAAGATGGATCATCTCGATAATGGACCTGCGAGGCGGAGGCTTCTGTCCCTCTGGCTGCTTGGTATTGTATTCATATTTGGCCCCTTTTCCTGCTTTCTGCAGGAACATGGAGGGGAAGTGACCCGTCTCCTCGTCTTTCCTGAGCAAAGCAGGAAAAAGTTGCAAATTGAAGTCCGACAACCCAAATGCATCATTTGACTTACGAGTGAAGAAGCGACTTCTGTACCTGACAACCCACCAGCCGTCCAAGAGCTTGTGAATGACCTCGATGGTTTCTCCCATCTCCAGCGAGATCTCGTCGTCCGTCTCCGCCTTGTAGGCTCGGACTGTTATGTGCAATTCTCCTTCAGGGACAACGTGTTTTAAACAAAGCCACGCGGTTATCAAAATAAGAATCAAAGGACTCAAGATTACCTTCATAATTTGGCTCTATGTCCTCTGTCTCCTCCGGTCCGTCCAGGGGTTCCAGGTAGGTGGCGGGAACCCATCCCCGTTTCGTCTCACATTGGCAGAACCACCAGCCTGGATGCCAACCGTCATGTGAAAGTTCACAAAATGTCACTTTTTGGAGAGCTGAATATGACCTACCACATCCAGTGGCAAGGTTACATGTATGGTTTGATCACCTTTGGTTTGTTAGTTAGCTAGCTAACAAACTACTTTTTACGAGCTAGCAAGCAAACATACATACAGTACTGCTTTATGCTAGCTTGCTAGCTAGGATTAGGGCAAATTGAGGCCACCATTCTATCTGGATGTTTTGCTGAAATGGCTGGTGTGTAATGTTCGCAATTGCCACCAGGTGTCACTGTATCCTTTGTTCTTTTGAGTAGGAATGTTGTGAACGATCAGATTTTCTTGTTTCTCACCATTCTGGTTCTTCTCCACAATTTCCACCAAGTCCCCAGTGCGCAGGTTGAGCTCGTGTTTGGACGTCTTGGTGAAGTCTGCGATCACTCTGTATGTGTCCAGTATGATGGGCCCGGAAATCTCTAAAGAGGGGAGTACAGAACAGTGGTTAATTATTATTATTAGTAAAGCATCATTTTACTAAACATTATTTTTCAAATATTAATGCTATTCCTAAAATCACACATGTTTAATGAAATTAAAAAATGGAAAATTAAGGAGTGTGATGTTAAGACTTTGCTATATAAACACACCACTTAAATATGCCAATATATAAACACAGTAACACAAAACGTTCACTTTTCGTCCTATTTTGCATGTTTCCGTACACAAAGACCGCTGAAAAACAACTACATTCACATGCAGCGTTTGTTAAATATTTGAAGTCTTACCAGATATGTTGTTGTTGACTTTGGTCTCCAAGAAGATTTCACTTTTTTTCCCTCTGAACAGAAAAGGAAATACATTTTTTTTGGTTTGTTTTGTTTTGTTGACGCACTGTGTGTGAGTTAGTCATCTGTCATTGGTAAGGTGACTCATCTGAAACCCACAATGTGGCATTTAAATTGGATGAAGTAGAGATGAATTCTATTGTTAGGGTACATATGAATCCATAAAGTTATTCTGACGGTATTTTATTGCAATACAAAACAGTGCCATGCCTTTCGTTAGGTAGTTACTTACATAGGCAGTTCACTAGCTCGCTTTAGTTAGTTAGTCAGTTAGTGCTTCCTCGCTAGCTAGCCAGCCTGACGGTTTGTCAGCTCATTTGTTTGTTTGCCTTCAATTCGTTTGTGAGTTTGTTATTTGCCTTGCGTTAAGTCATTGATCTCCGTGTTGAGTGTTGAATGCAGCCCACTGACGTGTTTGGAGCCGGCGGGTTTTCGTCCTCCGGTCGCACTTTGAAGAAGGCGTTGAGATGCGAGCAGCGTGAGATGTGAGGCGGGAGCTTGATGAGCGACAGGCAATACTCGGTCAGTGTGCTCTGCTTGCTTTCCCGAGACCTTTGGCTCTCCACCCAACGCGGTGCTGCGGAACACAATTGGATAATGAACAAATGTTAGTTAGTAGTTTTACTTTATTTTAGCTTTAGTTTTCTTTGAATTCGTGGTGATTGACATGTTGGATAAAAGTGAAGAATATTCAAATGTCACACAAAACATTGGCCTTTCGGAGGATGAGTAATATCTTTTATATTTTATTTATTATCAAGTTGTTAAAAGAACTTAGAAGTCACCCCATTCAACTATGTAGATTTGAGCAATAAGATGGGTTTGTTTTTTTTTCAATGCTCCATAAAGTCTTTTTTCGCGCGACCTTGACGAGAGGAAGCGCTGCAATCCAATTGTGTACAAAGTGATGAAAATTTGGTTTTTTTGGTGTGATTTTGGTTGCATTTCCCCTCTTCTGCTGGCTTGTCTCAATAAAGAGAGCAAGAGGAAAAAAAAAAAAAGAGAAGTAAAAGTTTTGACACTCAGGTGCTTCCTGAAATAAAAATCCCCTAAAGCGTGAAAGCGTTTGTAATTTGAAACAAACTCGCCATGAGTTCCCAGTCATTTTAAAACGTACACTTTGTATCGTGGATGCAGATGATAGATCAAAAAGTAATGCGATGAGTCTCTGTTTACTTGGGTTGAATCATGAATCAAATCCAAATTGCAATTTTAAAGAGCAAAGGCTTCATTTTGGTTGCTGGGCTCTTTGTGTGTGTGCGTGTATAAATATAATATAATATAATATAATATAATATAATATAATATAATATTATTTATTTATTTATTTATTTATTTATTTATTTATTTATTTATTTATTTATTTATTTATTTATACTGTCTAGATTAGTTCAGTGTGTTCCAGATTTATTTGCATTACAGATGCAGCATCTCTAATTGAATTAGAGAAATAAACTTTCATATGAATTCATGGTTCACTTCAATTCATTTCAAAGCGTAATCCTAAACCTTTAAAAACACCAAATTTATGTATAATAAATCTGACCTTGTTAGTTGTGAGAGAGATTTATGTGTGGATTGCGTTTGTGAAAAAAAATACATGTAAAGATGACCTTGGGGGAAATAATTGTCTATTAAAATTGCAATTGCAATATTGAGGGAAACAAAATTGCACTTAGATTGATTTTTTTTTTTCTCAAAATCATACCTGGCAGCGATGGAATGATTCGGTCCTTTGTTTCGATTTGTCCGGCTTCAATCGGAAACATCTCTTTCAGGGATTTCTGGGAACGAGAGATCTGCTTTATTGAACAGCCAGCCACTGTACTGACTTGTTGAAATCAGGGGCAAAAGTATTTCATCTAGTCTTGCTTTAAAAAAACGAAACAAGACACTCACGTGGAAAGTGTAGATTTCAGGATATGTCCTGAAGATCAATTTCTCGGCGAGGTCGCTCCACTTCACCATCAGCATGTACACCTACAACAAAATAAAGTGGAAAACAAACAAAAACAAAGAACATTAAAGCAAACTAAAGATGCTTATGATGAAAAAAAAAGCATGTTAAGCCATTTTTGGAGCCTCACATAGTGCTGGCTGGGGTAAAAGCGTTTCTCAAAGCCGAGCAGCTTCACATGTCGAATGTAGACTTCGTCCATGTTGGGATGCAAGGAGACCGACTGATGTGAAACGCTGCTGGAGGCTTATAAATGTACGTGTGCGTTTGCGCGTGTGTGCGCCTCTATTGTGTCATCAACATGCCACAAATGTCACTTCCTCTTTACCTTGTCAAGAAGGCAATTGAAACGCATGCATCCTCATGAGGGTCACGGGGGGGGGGGCACGCCAACTTCACTTCATTCAAACCCAGAACCTCTCGACTCTTGAGGCGGACGGGCCAACCACTTTCTCACTGTGCTGACCGTCACGCTGCTTTCAACTAACTGGATGGAAAATGAAATGCACTGACTAGACTTTAGGGTTTGCATTGACTAGTCTGTAGGGTTACATTTGTGATTGCGGTGCCCACTATGCACGCTTTTTGTCGGTCCACACAACATGACTGCATCTGCAAGGTTTTCGTAACAGAAATAAAGAGGAAGATAGAAGAGCACTAATGGCAAACTTCCTCTTGTTATGACCACAAATACTGCCAAATAAATAAATAAATAAAAAACATGATGCAAGGGAAATTGTTAAGACAGAAAATGTCATGTCTGGCGTGAGCCGTTAAGCGTTCACCACGGTTACGCTAAAACAAATAGAGAACCTCATCCCACACCAAGTTAACTTGGGTTAAGTGGCGGCTCAGGGTGCCTGGGCCCCATATGAACAAGACAAAAATTCTAATCAAATATATGTCCAAATAGGTGCATGTTTATTTTTACATGAGCAAAGTTGTTTCATTTGTCGCTGTTGTCTATTGAGAGACGTACATCCAGTCTTGATCACGCAAAACTCTTATTAAAATGTCACATACACAATTGCTCCTAGTCAATACAACAGATAGGACCAAGGTGGGGCGCAACATTCCAGCTGGCCAATTTATCAGTCAACGACAGTTGAGAGTGACGTTGGGTTACCAACCAATCAAGAGGATGGAAAATGTTGACATTATCAAGCTTCAGCTCACTGGCCTTGGGCGGACAAATTTGAAATACGTACTTCTCCGATGCCAATACTTAAGTAAAAGTAAAATACAGACCCTGAAAATTATTTTTTTTTAAAGAAAAACGTACAAAATAATTATATATGCTGGTGGTCCTTTTTAAATTCTGGCTTTTTTTTTTAAGTTCCCTTCTTTGATTAGTGCTTGTACTGTGAAGAAGAAAACAAATAATAAAGTCAGAAGAAAATAAATCCTCCAGTCAAGTACACATACCTGAAAAAGAACTTTAAATACAGTGATTGATAGTCTATTAAGTATTTGCACAGTACTTCGTTACTACCCACCAATGGAATACTGTAAATGGATAGAATGCAACAAATAATGGTTACGTATGTCAAGTCTTCTGACACGGAATGAAACCTACCTGCCCACCACTAAGTACAATGAGAGGTATAAATTTGGAAATGTGTTCGAATTTTAACTCTAAAGTTGAAAGTAAGTCATTCTTTCATGCGTGTGTGCTCATGAAACAGTTATTAAGCGTTTCAAAATACGAACGTGGTATTTCGTGTCGCTTCGAATGACGGTAGGATTTAGTTTGTCCTAATTACTTTGCCGTACGGCGCTCCAACGGTTGGGGGGCGGAGTGACAAGACGATGGGCAGAGTATTTCTAACACGTCCGCAGTTGGAGAATAAACTCAAGTCAGTTTTGACTCTAAGTCATACTCGGTTCTCAACCAGGTCTATCTTCAAACTACAACAATGAGCGGCAGAGGCAAAGGCGGCAAGGGACTCGGAAAAGGAGGCGCCAAGCGTCACCGCAAAGTTCTCCGCGACAACATCCAAGGGCATCACCAAACCCGCCATTAGACGTCTGGCTCGCCGCGGCGGAGTCAAGCGTATCTCCGGCCTGATCTACGAGGAGACCCGCGGTGTCCTCAAGGTCTTCCTGGAGAACGTGATCCGTGACGCCGTCACTTACACCGAGCACGCCAAGAGGAAGACAGTCACGGCCATGGATGTGGTGTACGCTCTCAAAAGGCAGGGCCGCACCCTGTATGGCTTCGGCGGTTAAGCTCATCGGCAATTTCCCATCAACCCAACGGCTCTTTTAAGAGCCACGCACCATGAACTGAAAGGGTACATTTCTGAGAAAACTTAGCGAGTTGTAGGGGCTAAACATCTGGTCAAAAACTGTTTAGTTGTTGGACCTGTGCAGTATAAAAACAGGTACGAATAAAGTGAACTTTGGTTTTAACTTCATGGGATTCGTCAAATGCGGCGCAGGGACAATTTCGTATGGGGGTGCCGTGCAACACGTGTGGGAAATTCTACCAGTATCTTGACTCGAGCGCTAAAATGGTTCGCCTAATAAATAACAGTTTATGGCACTTTTTACAGAAGACTTCCAAAGCGACAGTCAAGTATTGCTATCGATTTATGTGGATATCAACATGCTCACTTCAACTTCCAAAAACATGATTGTTTCATATTTATGGTTTTTATTTTCCATATCAAGCAATTTTCCACAGGAGCGCCACATGTCGTGAATGCCTATGGAGACAGAAACACTTCACATCCCCAAATATTGGGGTTATCGATATGTGGTTTTCATACTTGTTAATGGTGGGTCGGTTTTAAGATAATCGACAGTGAGAGTCTTCACAAAATCCCAAATTAATGTGCCGATTGGTCTGAAATTTTCAGAGTCTGAAGTGGGCCAAAGTAAAGCTCTCCAAATATGGTGGTGATGATGGCAATTTCCGGGCATCAAGTATTAATGTATTAAGCTTCATCGTGGAATACACATGCATATTGAACATTCAATAACTTATTCAAAATTGGATTGTCACAACAACTATATTCCAAAACATGCAAAATATCAACAAAGTAAATGGTAATTAAGCTCAATAATGCAATGACATTTGGGCAATTAATGCAAAACGTCCAGAAGTACTTTTGTTGAATGGAGAGGATGTAAAGGATTGTCCATGATCAAGAAGTCTGATCACTTACATTCAAATGTAAAATACAGAAAAACGTTTTACAAGTAACTACTTCGTATAAGGGAAGAAAAAAAAAATCGAAAAGAAAATCTAGTGATTCTGGAATGCTTGGCCAACCAAACGTGTTTTCACGGCTTTTTCTAAGTGTCTTTTTGTAGAATATAATACAAAATGAGTCGTGGTTCAATAATCTTAATAGCAAATCGATTACACGATTGGCGTCAACCTCTTGTGTGGGGTCTTGGTATTTTTTATTTTTTCTCGACTGGGTTTACACAGTCCGACCGTTTTCAGCTATTATAGTTGTTGTGGGTGAAAATCTTTCAGAGTCATATTTCAACGTGTCTACTGTACGCTTGCTTGCTTGGACATACACAAGCACACACGTGCTGGAAAACCTTCGGTGTCCTTTCCAAATTATTTTATAAACTCTATAAAATGCTACTTAGTACTGCATTTGCAAAAGTGTCTCCCAATCAAATGTAATCAACATGCTTCAAATGCACAACCACGAGACCATAGCGTGGAATGTATATATAAACGTTCAAACAAACATCTAAAATCGCTACGTGAAATTAAGGGGAAAAGTGAAATAACGGACCCAAAACAAACATTAAAACCGAGCCTGCCTCCGAATGAAGAAACGCCGATCTGACTGCAATCTTCTAATGAGTACACATTCCACGCAAGTAACACCCTCAAATCACGTCACGGAGGTGCAAAACTAAATTCAAGCGGTTAAGTTATCAATAGACTGTCATCAATTGATTTTTCAGGCATCCAAACGATCGATGAACACGTAAGATCCTCGCGTGTGTTGCCGACTGGTAACCGCCCCGGGGTCACCGCGAGAAACTCGTGTGTTTACCATCGTCTCAATTTTCGCTGATAAAGACTAAAATAAAACCGATCGTGGAGCCGAGTTGGTTCTAATCCACGCTCAGACGTCTCTGCTAATGTGCGAAGCTGCATCGCGACCGCCACGACACAATTTCACGCATTTTGAGGACAAAATGTCACCAAAAGTGGCCGCGGTCGTCTCCGAATGACAGCGAACCGGTGAGGTTTGAAAGCTGTAGTGAGAAAACCAGCCCATATTCACCCACAAAAACAACCCTAGGCTAAAGAAGAGGGGGCCAACTATGCTCTGGTGCAAGAGATTTGATAATCGATTTGAATTTATAGCGTAGTTTGGGACTTAAACGTGAAAGAGAAAACACAAAAAGCACGTCCACATTTCGCTCCAGTGCAGAGCTGCGGCTGGGTTGAGTCTCCCCGGTTCTCATGTGCCGTATAAGTCCCGCCTCCTGCTCTCCGGCGGACAACTTGTTTTCAGCATCGGAGAAGAGACATGGCAGAGGAAGCACCGGCAGCACCCGCTACGACCCCGTCTAAGGCGGCGGTAAAGGGCAAAAAGAAGAAGGCGCCAGTCAAGAGGGCGAATAGAGATGGCCCCAGCCTCTCCAAGCAGATCGTCGCCGTCATTTCCGAGTCCAAGGAGCGCAAAGGAATGTCGGTGGCTGCGATGAAGAAGTCGCTGGCGGCTAGTGGCGTGGACGTGCCCAAACTCAACAGGCGCATCAACATCGCCTTAGTGGCTCTAGTGACTAAGGGGAGCCTGATCCAGACCACGGGAATTGGCGCTTCTGGTTCCTTCAAACTGGCCAAGGACACGGTCGCCAAGAAGCCCAAGAAAGACAGGCTCCCTAAGAAGAAACCCGCTGCCAAAAAGGCCACCACCACCACCACCACCACCACTGCTGCCGTCGCCGGCAGGAAATCGACAGCAGCCGCAAAGAAGAGACGTTCTACGGGCAAGGCTGAACCGAAAACCAAGAAGTCAGGGAAGAAGGCTCCTGCTAAGAAGGCTTCCAAGTCGACAAGCAGCCCCAGGAAGGCCCCGGCGTCCAGAGCAAAGACGAATCCTAAATCCAAGAAGGAGACCCCGAAGAAGGGGAGGAAGCCTGCCGCCAAGAAACCTGCACCCAAGAAAGCAGCCAAGAAGGCACCAGGGAAAAAATCCAAGAAGTGAATCGACTAACACGTGTCACATCTTCAACCAACCAAAGGCTCTTTTAAGAGCCACCACATTACCCCAAAGAGCAATTCCTAAATCCATTATGCATTTCAGAATGTGTTGTTTTTCCCTTTAGATATGTGGCAGCGAATGTACATTGGCTCGCTGGCCACCATGAATAAGTTGGATGGTGTACACCCCCGCCTCCATCACAGATTTGATTGATTAAAAATTGCTTTATAAACCCCCAGATTTGAAATGATATAGTTTACATAAGCTTCCCAAAATGTGATTTTACGTTTCTTCACTGGCATGCGCCAAAACGTAGTCTGGGGGGGGTGTTGAAAAATAATAGCCCAGAGCTGGGGGGCAGGGTCAGCCATGTTGCCCAGCACTGCCCGTAAATCCACCAGCTGTGTTCGGGAAGGTAAACATTTTCCCGAGGTTCCCGATGCCCCCCGTCCCCCCCACCTCTGATACAGGACAAACGGAGCACCTCATTCATGTTAAGATTTGGAGTGAGTTGAATTTTGTGGGGAAAAAAATGCACAAAATGAGTTCTGACACTTGATGTGAGTTTGCATTTCAACGGTTTTGTGCCATCCTTGAATGTGTTTTTTTTTTTTTTTAAGCAAGACAGCCCTTTGCATTTGTATGTGGTTTATTGTTTGCTTCAAACCCTTTTGTTGTTGGATTAGGATAGTTGATCTTTTATACACGCATTGAAACATATCAAATGGATTAAGAAGAGCAAATATTTTGCCCATATTTAAAGTAGCGTTTTTGTTATACATCTGTTTGGGAAGTGTCTGAATCAGCGTAAGGACTGAAGAAAAAAATTGGCCTGTATTTCGTTGCCCACCATCCCTGCTTTAGAAACACTCAAGGAACGAAAAACTGTTAAATCAATTCAGACACTTCAAAAACAAAGCAGTCCAAACGTCCGCTTAGACAGTTGGCGCCTTTCAAAGTTTCCCCGCCAACGCTTTCATTGGTTCATTTCAAATTCTTGTCGTCCAATTGTTCGTCTAATACCTTCACACGTGACTCTCCATTCGACCAATCAGCGTCCCCGGAGTGCCGACACTCTACTATAAAATCTCCGGCTGGCGCGTTACAATTTCACTACAGACGAAGCACCCATTCAGTCGAGATGGCAAGAACGAAGCAAACCGCTCGCAAGTCCACCGGAGGAAAAGCCCCCAGAAAGCAGCTGGCCACCAAGGCTGCCCGTAAGAGCGCCCCAGCCACCGGCGGAGTGAAGAAACCTCACCGGTACAGGCCCGGTACAGTGGCTCTCCGTGAGATCCGCCGTTACCAGAAGTCAACGGAGCTGCTTATCCGTAAGTTGCCCTTCCAGCGTCTAGTCAGGGAGATTGCTCAGGACTTCAAGACCGACCTGCGCTTCCAGAGCTCAGCCGTTATGGCCTTGCAGGAGTCTAGCGAGGCTTACTTGGTCGGCTTGTTTGAGGACACCAACCTGTGTGCCATCCACGCCAAGCGTGTCACCATCATGCCTAAAGACATCCAACTGGCGCGCCGCATTCGCGGCGAGAGGGCCTAAGTCTCCCGTTCACCCCATCACAACAACGGCTCTTTTAAGAGCCACTCACTTGTTCTAAAATGGCTTCAATTCCTCATACTCCTCGCTCAATGTGACAAGAAGACAGCGATGCTCCTGGTGGTTTGTGTCCCCTTTCTGTGGAGACTAAAAACCTAACTCCTCAACCCCTTTGGCCAGTTTTTTGCACAAAGCATACCACGAGTTATTTAATTTTTGGCCTCAGTCTTCAATCATAAGAAGCTGGTGTGAAGATGAATAGCAACTGCATGTGAAATTTTGCACACCTCCCTGAAATTGAAATGTACCTTTTTATATATACCGTTGGGTATTGTTTGAATTAAAATTGTCTATTTGATAATGCTGTTCATTTTATTAGAGTTTTGATATTTAAGGTGACAAATATTGTCATGTAAATATGACTCAACGAAGTCGACCATTTTTACACATTTAACACTAAAACTCAATGTGACGAAATGTCAAGAATTCAGGTTACCTATTGCATGTCTGTATATAATTACTATAATTTTGATGTTATAGGTAAGAAGTTAATACATTGCTCAGTACAAATACTATAAGGGTTTAAGGTGTATTTACTACTTAAAAAATGAAGGTGCAATTACATTGATGAGCTGGTCATTGACAATAGATCAAATATATTAATGGTACACAAGATGTTTGATCAGTTGGAATATTGTGTATATTTTATTTCATGTTTAGATACATTCCTAAATACTGGCATGTACTAATTAAATATACGATTGTAAAAATCGATTTGTTAAATTTCCTCCTCTTTTTCGAACATTTGTAAATATGAATGTATGACCTATTTTGCATTGATTGTTCCTAAGTCATTTTTAATAAATGACACGACACTGTCAATTTTTATTTGCATACTACACTAATGCAAAATCCTGTTGCCCCACCCACGTTCCTCCGTAGATACCATCTACATTTCAAATAGAAAAAACCGCGAAAACTACCTTGCCCTATTGGCTAAAAGTTCTCCGCCCACGATTTCAAAGCAGCAGGAATTACGTCATACCCCACGAACCAATCCTGTGCGAGCAACAGCGCACATAAATTTACATAGCACGGATATTAAAAACTAAACTCAGCAAAGTTCAAGTTCACACAACGCCTTTCAGCAAAGTTAGCAACATGCCTGAACCAGCAGTCAAAGCCTCCAAAAAGGGCTCCAAGAAAGCCGTCGCCAAGTCGACCAAGCCCGGCAAGAAGAGGGTGAAGCGCAGGAGGGAGAGCTACTCCATCTACGTGTACAAGGTGTTGAAGCAGGTCCATCCCGATACCGGCATCTCTTCCAAGGCCATGAGCATCATGAACTCGTTCGTTACCGACATCTTCGAGCGTATCGCCGGCGAGGCTTCCCGCCTGGCGCTCTACAACAAGCGCTCCACCATCACCTCCAGAGAGATCCAGACCGCCGTCCGCCTGCTTCTTCCCGGTGAGCTGGCCAAGCACGCCGTGTCCGAGGGCACCAAGGCTGTCACCAAGTACACCAGCTCCAAGTGAAGTGCCACTCTTCAATCTCGGCAAAAGGCCCTTTTCAGGGCCACCACAACCTTCCTAAGACTTCATTTCCTACAGTTTCAGTCCGCATTATGGTGCTGTGTCCTGTCCTCTTTGTTACACATGAGTTGTCAACCGCAGTCTGAAACGATCAGGCGTTCCTCATATGTATTTAGCTGTATTGTTTCGTTTATTATGAACGTAACTTCAATTATTTTAGAGGGGACTGTGACTTAATTTCGAAATATCACGTGATACTTGCAATGTACATTTTACATGCATCGGCTTTCGAAT
Source organism: Hippocampus abdominalis (assembly GCA_018466805.1). Taxonomy (NCBI): domain Eukaryota; kingdom Metazoa; phylum Chordata; class Actinopteri; order Syngnathiformes; family Syngnathidae; genus Hippocampus; species Hippocampus abdominalis. The sequence continues at coordinate 13,385,143 of CM031710.1, read as the reverse complement.
TTATCAAAAACATTCGACTAGTAGATGTTTTATACCAAAACTACATATAAACACTTCACGATACACATAGTTGCTCACTCACAGGGTCAATTGCCGACTGGATTCCAACCCAATGAAGTCTCCCTTGTCTACGCCCCTTAAAAAAACGGCGCTATTCATTAGAACATTGATTTTGATCGGGGTGCTACTGCCAGATGACAGCTGGGGTTGGCTACGTACCCCATTTGGATAAATTCTCGCAGATTGGAAATGCTAAGAAGTAACACATGGCATCTCAGGTATCATGTGACCCCTATTTTTGGTTGACATAGTATGACATCAAGACGCAAATACTTTTCGTAATAAATGCTATTTAAAGGATTAATTTCAGTATTATCATAACAAGTTTCCGTAGTGTAGTGGTTATCACGTTCGCCTAACACGCGAAAGGTCCCCGGTTCGAGACCGGGCGGAAACAACTTTTATCCCAAAATCAAAGATTTTTGTGTCATTATTCTAATCCACCTAAGAAAACATAAATGATTTAAAAGGTAGCTGTTTGGCCGGAAAAGGCGTTAAAAAGACTACTGCAACTGATGGTTTGGCATGGTTTATAATACCGGAAGTTCCGCTCCACGTTAGCCGACCTATGCAGCAGTTGTGAGCTAAACCGTCTTTCCGCGTCCATAAAATGACATCAGCGCCTCATCCGGCTGGTGGGAAGTGAAGGAATGTATTCCTTGGTGAGTTCGCGTTAGCGGTCTTTGTCTTTTGTGCCCTGGACTAATCTCAGCCAGGGCAGAACGTCCAGTTAGCTTGAGTTATTTACATATGCTAACGCCAGAGCTCGAACTGTCTGCTGTTTTGTTTTGGGCTGTGTTTATTTATTTCAAGTGGCTTCGCCTTTAACCAACTAGTTGAGCTTGAACGGCCCACACGATGAATCTAATCATTTATACTAGTAGGTTGAGAAGGTGATAGGCAACCAGGCTCTCTGGCGTGGTATGAGTATGTTTTAAATTCAATTCAATCTCAAATGTACGCATACGTGTGCATCCGAGCGCGGCAGGTTTTATTCCACAAAAGGTTGATTTGCTATTTTTGTTAGCCACCGTGACGTAGTTTGAATATTAAAACTATTTTGGGCAGTATATATATATATATATATAAGTACATTTTTCAAACCAACATTTCTCCAAGATAAGGTGCCACTATGTTGAATTTAAAGGTTAAATACAACTGAATTGCAACTTTGGCAGTGATTATTCCGGCTTTGCCTTACATAAGTATTCAGTTAAAATATATTGCAGGTGAAAATGAAACAAAAAATGTACACATGCTTCGACACAAACTGTTCTAAAAAGTGTATATGTTAAATTACAACTAAATTGGATTTAAAGTTCTCTTGTACAACTAGAGGGAGCCAATTTCTTACGATTGGTATATGGCGCTACCCTACTTTAAGAATTTTCTTTTCGTTTGTTCTGTTTATAACCTGTTTTTCATAGTTATGATTTAAGACAAAACAATGTGTTGCATTCATGGTCCCGGGGGAAAAAATAAAAGGAGAGCCGCTGCCGCCAATGCACTTTCGGCCATTGATTGCGCGACTCAAACTGTCAAAAATACAAACGTGTCAAATGACGTAATGCACTTTTAATCAGGATTTTTTTTTTTCCCCAACGTAGCGCTATTGTGCTATTTATTAGAAAATTGAGGTAATAGCTTTTTCACGGAACTCATTAAATTCTTTTTCACAGATTACTGACAGGCCGCCATATTCGCTTCTCTTCCACACCGGGATGTAAACATGGACGGCGTGGACAACAACTACATCTGGCAGCGGCGCGTGTTCCACGGCATGCGCAACCAGAAGGGCGAAATCCCCTTTCCGGAGTCGTCCAAAATCGGCGTGGAGTTCAACGCCGCCGTGGAAAGATGGACAAAGTTGGACACCAGCCTGTTGACCCACAACCGTGCTCATGGAGATCTGCAATTTTGCCCGGACCGTGGCGACGGCGGAGAAATATTTTCTATTTGAGGTCACGGCGTTCAACTTTGACCTGGGCTTGGACACCGCCGACCACAAGTTGTGTTACCAGTACGCGGCCCGCATTCACGGCAAAATCAAAAATAAAAAGGTCAAACCTCAACATCTCAAGGACATCTTCCCGTTGCCGGACATTACCGTTTTAAAGGCGTATGTCGACAAGACGACGTCGCAGTCCCAGATTCCTCTCAACAATTTTTTTCCCATCCTGGCTCCTCCCCACTTGTCGGAAGAGCAGCCCGCGGACGGCGCGGTTGTTCCCAAAAAGGGACAAGAAACGACATTACACAAAGCGAACCCTTATCCCTATTGCCAAGAATTGGGCGTGTCTTTGGCCGTCGACCCGTCCAAATCGGGCCATCGGAAGTTCCATTCGGATCTGCTCACCAACGGCCTGATGCTGGAACTCCTGGACTTCTCTCGCGTCCTCTCCAGCACCGCCAATCGCGTCGGCAACACCTTGCTGGAGCAGAACTTTGGCATCCGGGTGAGCCAAATCCCAAGGGTCATTTTTCACAATCGCAAAACTCTGGATTGCACCCGAGCAAACGCCAGGAGAAAGCGATCGCTGCAGTGCGCAATCGGCGACGCCACGGGAGAATTGCTGGACGATTCCTACATGCGCCCACTTGACATTGAGGCTGAAACGCAGTCCGACAAAGACGACGACGGACAGGTTCCGGTAACGGCGACTGGCGCGGACACCCAAAGCGGCATCGGCGAACGCGCTGATGAAGGAGCTCAGGACGGTGACGCGAAGCGGAAGCTGTGGCTGCTGCGTGGCGTTTGCTCCACGCGAATCCTGACAACCCAGAAAGCCAAAAGCCAGTTTGAGAGCTGCCGGGAGATCGGTTTGGACTTTGACGTCGGCTCGGGCGCCAAACAAGCCTTGGATCTGCATCTGCTCACCAACGGTGTCCTGATGGAGGTTCAGCAGTTTGCCACGGCCCTAAATAAAGGCTCGGGGAGCTTCTTGTCGGACATCCTGGAGCGCAATTTTCACCTGGTCCTCCAGGGGGAGCACAGCAGGCAGACTCTGGTCGGGGGTTTAATCACGAAATGGAAGGCCCTCCTCGCACATCCCGACAAAGCTCAATGTGAGTTCCTCGACGGTAGTTTACATCTCCCGCACGTATATGACGGCGGAAAGGAAGTCGAATCAACAAAGTGCGCGTCGTCGTCGTTGGAAATGGACCCGTATCCTTTTCTGTAAGAGGATCGGGCTGGACTTCTGGGCGACGGACGGCGTCAAGCTGCCGTTGTCTGCGCTGACCGTCGGCGCGCTGCTGGAAATGTTCCAATTTGTGGACAGTTTGCGCGGCGCGACGACCGAGCTGGTCAAGGACATCCTGGAGCACAATTTCAATTTGGATTTACGGAGCGGCGACAGCGAGGCCGCCGCGGTGTTCCGAAAATGGTGCGCCGCGGTGGTCCAAAAATGGCCCTCGGCAGGGAAGTGGTTTGTGAGGAGGCCCAACACGGTTCCCAGGGACCTGTGGCTCAGCACGCCCGTCTTCTCGCAGATCGAGTCTGAGGACGGCGGCGCAGGAATACCCTCGAATCGAGAGACGACGAACGCCGCGGCGGCGATCCAATTCGACGACTTCCGCGCCTGCAAACGAATCGGACTGGATCTCGACGTGGGCTCCAACTGGGGAGCCAAGAGTAAGTTGAGCCTGCAACAGCTGACCAGGGGCGTCCTGCTCGAGGTGCACCGCTACGTGCGGCGGAACCGGCTCCGCTATGTGCCTTCCCTTTTTCAAATCTTGGATTACAACTTTGAGCTGGGCTACCAAAACCCGCACAAGGTGGAGTTCGCCTGGTCCGTCGCGTCTCAGGTGCTTGCCATGGCGAGGAAAAGTAACAGGAACGACAATTACCTCAATACGGTCTTTGAGCTTCCCTTTCAGCACCCGCCGTCGTCGCCCTCGCGGTGCAAAGGCGAACCGGAAGAGGAACTCCTCCACCTACAGGATCCCGGCGACCAAGATATCGTGTTTGTCCAAAAACTGCAACCCGTTGACATCGAGGTGGAGATAGAGTAGTTTTCTGTAGTTGTGTTTTAGCAAATGGTGTAAAAAAAATAAAATGTTTATTTCCCGCCATGTCTTCTGCTCAATTGTTGCATTCATAAAGCCATGAGAAATTCCCAAAACAGATGAATGTCCAAGCCACACATACTCTTAAACCATTTGATAGGAAATTAATATGGCTGACCTAACAAAGAATGTTTCCGCCCGGTCTCGAACCGGGGACCTTTCGCGTGTTAGGCGAACGTGATAACCACTACACTACGGAAACAGATAGTAACTGTCACTAACTAATGAAACTTCAGGTCTTATAAATCATGACAGACCAATTGCAATAGTCTAACTCCTTTTTTCGGGCCACACAGCTACCTTTTAAATAGTTTATATTGTCATAGCTGGATTAGAATAACGGAGGGGGGGAAAAAATCGTTGATTTTGGGATAAAAGTTGTTTCCGCCCGGTCTCGAACCGGGGACCTTTCGCGTGTTAGGCGAACGTGATAACCACTACACTACGGAAACAGATAGTAGCTTCCGTGAAGGTCAACGTTTAAGTAGGCAATACAGTTTTATGTGCCGTTCAAAGGCATGTACATGTATTTTTTATCCAACTACAAAAAAAAAAAAAGTCATCTTTCTACTGAAAGTTAACTTTTCTAGTACTGCTTTTGTATCGTACTGTATGCCTCCAAAGTACACGAAGCGGGTTTCGTGATAAATCTAAATGGTGTAAACCAGGGCTGTCAAGCTTATTGTCGAGTGCCACATGATACTGTGTCCCTTTGACGGCTGTTATGACCGTGAAACCAGGTCAAAACGATCAGAATGATAGTTTCTTCAACCAAGTTGCTGTAACAAAGTTCTAATGGCAACAAGATTAAACTGTCACAATATATAAAATCCTAACCGTTCCACTTTTATAGCGATTTATATAAGAGTAGAAACGTTTACTCTCTCTCCGTGCAAAAAAGTTGGCACTTTAATCTGGAGTGAGGCGATTAGTTATGTTCAAACTAGTGGAAATGAAGTCTTAAGAAGTTTGTGGTGGCCCTGAAAAGGGCCTTTTGCCAAGAACGAAGCGTAGCACTTCACTTGGAGCTGGTGTACTTGGTGACAGCCTTGGTGCCCTCGGACACGGCGTGCTTGGCCAGCTCACCGGGAAGAAGCAGGCGGACGGCGGTCTGGATCTCTCTGGAGGTGATGGTGGAGCGCTTGTTGTAGAGCGCCAGGCGGGAAGCCTCGCCGGCGATGCGCTCGAAGATGTCAGAAACGAACGAGTTCATGATGCTCATGGCCTTTGGAAGAGATGCCGGTGTCGGGATGGACCTGCTTCAACACCTTGTACACGTAGATGGCGTAGCTCTCCCTCCTGCGCTTCACCCTCTTCTTGCCAGGCTTGGTGGACTTGGCGACGGCTTTCTTGGAGCCCTTCTTCGATACTTTGACTGCTGGTTCAGGCATTGTGACAGCTGCTCAGGTAAGCGATATCTGAACTCGAGGTGACTGAGTGTCGTTTTTATATTCCAGCTATGCAAATTTATGTGCGCTGTTGCTCGTACAGGATTGGTTTATTTGGGATGACGTTTAACTGCTCTTTTGAAATCGTGGGCGGAACGCTATTAGCCAATAGGCTAAGGTACTCGTTTTTGAAATGTAGATAGCATCTTCCGAATACCGCGAAGGGGACGACAAGGGAATTTAGCGTCTAAATAGAATGCAATTGAATGCTAAAAGGTTACAAGGATTGTCTCTCTGGCTGCTTGAATGGCTCTTGTACCACATCTACAAAAAGTAAGACAAGTCAAAAGTAGTCTCCTTTCTCGGCTCATAAACAAGAGAGACGGATAGTTGTTTTTTGAACGTTTGAAAAATATTTTGGTTGAGTTTTTCCGACACACTTATTGTCATAATTTTTAATCTTGCACACAAGAAATACACACAAAAACGAATACTAAAACTAAACTTAACCAAACATTTCAAGAAAAAAAACCGTATAAACGCTAACAAACCAGCTTTGAAAATGAATAAAAACGAACTCAAAATGAAAACTCCCAAACTATTATCAACTTGGCCCCTCAAGAGACTGGAGCTTTTCAAACATTTATAGCACATATCCATCCTGGGCTGAGCAGGTCACTAGCGACTGTATTGCAATACATTTTTTAACCCTCCCAATGTTGCGAGTTTATATTTATCTTCTTCCCAATTATTGTGAGAAAATCATTAACATGAGTGTCTTCACGGTAATAAATATCATTTGCTAAAAAAAAATAACAAGATGTCACAATAATAGTAACATTCTTCAAAGCAATTTGAAGCCTTTTTTTCTATCAGAAGTTCACATCAAACCGTTCGCCTTTCCTACTAAACTAATGGCTCCGTTTCAAAACGTTTGCTGATCCTCTGAGTTTAAATAAGTCAGGAAGTGCTCTTAAGTGGGTGTGGTCATGGTTCTGTTTTTTTGTCGACGAGCTGTCAGATGGAGAGTCGGAGGCGGGGCTTGGAAGGCGCATGAGAACCGGAGAGACTCAACCAGCCTCCGCTCTCCGCTCGAACGAAATTTGTGTTTTCTCTTCCGCGTTTCAACCACAAAATGCGCAGTGAAAAAACATCTACCGACCCGCTTTGTACACCACAAGCAAGATAACACGTTTATCTTTCGACGCGGTTCATATTTCCCTGTGAAGATTTGCAAGTTGAGATTTTAGAGCGTTCGAAAAACCCCACGACTCAGTCATTCGGTGACGTTCGCGATGACTTTTCCTCACACTTTCTTCTCAAAATGTGTCTAATTGTGAGGTGATCGTCGCGACAAAGCATCGCGCTTTAGAAGAGAACCCCCGAGCGCGGATTACAATCAAATCCACGATGGAAAATGTTTCATTTTGTCTTTTATTGTTGAAAATTGGGACGGCAGCAAACACAGTGTTTGTCAACGTGACTCGGGGCGGTTACCAAACGAAATACGATCTTGTTATCGGATTACATGATGTCATTTTTTTTTTAAATTCAAAATGCCATTTTATAGCGATCGTCTGCTTTCTGCCAGGAGCACAATATGCTCACGGTAAAGACACAGCGGGATGTTGAATTCTTCCCTAACGATTTGTTTCGACATGGCATCAGCACCTTAAATGGGTAGACTTGATGTACTGTGAGGAATAATCGAAGAATCCACTCCAGGCGTTTAAGACTTTATTATACGGGGCATGAGGACAAATGGGGGGCTATGTCGGACACACAAAAAAATGCAAAATAATCTCTTCCTGGGAAAATTAACTAAGACGTGTATTCTTTTTGCAAGTGGACGGCAAGTTGGAAAGGGAAGGAGCCAAGTTGCTAGTGTGCAAGAAAGAAAATCATCATTCAAGTGAGTCAAAATGACTGTAGTCATGCCAAAAGCAAAACTGATCAAATAAATGCGTTTCACAGTTTCAAGACAACCCAAACTAGACGCTATGCAGGTTTACTGTATATTGCCATCAAACAAGCACAGGACCACCACAGTCTTTAGACAACGTCAGCCTTTAGTCCCCTTCAGTAACATCTTGAGTGGTTCATCAAGCCATTCATCAATGCACCAATGCATTTTTTATCCCCCCGCCCATTGTGTGCGGACGAAGCCAGGTCATCGCAGACCTCTTTAAAAAAAACAGTTTCTGGATTGTGGGAGATAAAACAAGAAGGTTGAGAAGAACAGTGGCTGTAAAAAAGGGGAAAAAAATCCTCGTGATCGGCACTTTTGAAGTGTTGATTAGTCAAGGGCCTCCCATAAAACAGGCAGCGTAATAAATGGCGAATGTGCTTCTCCAAGCCTCAAGGTAGGAACTTGTAAATTGCCAAACCAGTCATCCATTTGCGGTAGCTTTCAAAAGCACTTGTCCTCAAAAGCGGAAAGCTGGGATCTATCGCAGCTTTAAAAAAAAAAAAATCCAAAAACACTCAAGCGCAGGGAGAACATGCAAACTCAACACGGGAAGGCCACAGTCGAGTGTCAAACCCAGAACCTCAGAATTGTGAGGCAGACGTGCTGACCGCTAGCATACCAAAAGAAAATGTCGACTGGACATCGAACTCGCGGCCTTCAGGCCCGCTCGGTGGCCACGCTGCCACGTGCCTGTTAATAAATATGATCACAAAACACAACACGCTTGTGCGACGGAAGGTCAATCGAATCAGTTTTGAAGCGCGCGATCGGTGGCCTACCAACGACGCAACCGGTTTTCTTCCTCCATTTTTGTTGTTTCACACCCAAAGTGGCCCACAGCGCTCTCCGCATGAGTCTGAATACTTGTACCGTACTGTCCAATTTCTCTCTTTTACTGCCTTTTCACACTCCTGTCTCGCCCGCCAGCCGCCTTGGCGAGCGGCGACGCCGGACCCATCCGGGGTCCTGGTCCGCCCGACCCCGGCAGGAGGTTTCGCCCGGCCTTGTTGGAGGACGACGACGACCAATGTGGCGGTTGCAGCTTGGGGGCGACGCATCGCGGGCTGTGGCTGATGGAGGACAGCGTCTGCTGGCTGCCGTTCAGGTAGGACGAGTTGTTGGATCCCTGCTGGGAGCGGTAGTTGTAGTACGCCTGCCAGCCCTGGCGCTTCCGTTTCCAACGGCAACGGAGGATCCGGATGAAGGCCTGAAGGCACAGGGGAATTGTGGTTCAATTATTTTTGTCAAGGTCCTCTTTCCATGTATTCTTGTTAACAGAGACAAGCAATAAATCCATCTGGATTACAATAAACTACCAGATTTACAACACATAAATGTTTTGACCTTGCAGGTTAGGTTTACAACTCAAATAAAGGCAAATGACTGATGAAACAAGATGAACGGCATTTTCATTTAAATTAAGAAACACTTTAGCTTGCAATCTTTTAAGCGGATTCATACCTGCTTAAACTCACGACTGTAGCAGGGGTAAATGATGGGGTTCAGGCAGCTGTTGAAGTAGCCCAGCCAGAAAATCACCTTGAAGAAGGTTTCGGGCGGGCGCAAATTTCTGTTAAAAGAGCCTGAAACGCACAAACAATTTTAAGTTTTATGGAATATGAGAAGATATAGCATACAGTAAATGCAGACTCCTCTGGACTTTGGTGGTACATTAAATTAAGAAGGCTGAGCTTGTGAAATGTCAACTGCTATGTTAGCTTCTCTTGCTAGCTACTTCACTTACAGCTGACTAAATTAATTATGTTAGCTTCTCTTGCTAGCTACTTCGCTTACAGCTGACTAAATTAATTATGTTAGCTTCTCTTGCTAGCTACTTCACTTACAGCTGACTTAATTAATTATGTTAGCTTCTCTTGCTAGCTACTTCACTTACAGCTGACTAAATTAATTATGTTAGCTTCTCTTGCTAGCTACTTCACTTACAGCTGACTTAATTAATTATGTTAGCTTCTCTTGCTAGCTACTTCACTTACAGCTGACTAAATTAATTATGTTAGCTTCTCTTGCTAGCTACTTCACTTACAGCTGACTAAATTAATTATGTTAGCTTCTCTTGCTAGCTACTTCACTTACAGCTGACTTAATTAATTATGTTAGCTTCTATTGCTATCTACTTCACTTCCAGCTGACTAAATTCATTGTGTTCTAATTTTTGGGTTGTGTCTTTTTTAAGAGGCGGGGAGGTACGTTTTCTACATCCTGTTTTTGTTCCGTAATGGCCAATTTCACATTTGATACTCTATCACTGGGTTTAGTGTGTTGTTGTACCTTTTTAAGAGTGAATCACGACAGTTGTTTGATTTAGAATGCGCAAGAAAGTGACTGCATGCAGTCTGATTGCTCACGCACGAATCGGATTGAGCTGTTGTTGTTGTTTGTGAACATTTGGATCCTCTGGGATTGATGTCACATTTGAGTCCATCTGTTTAAAAAAAGGAAGAAGTCATCCAACTGGCTAGCTGCCTTAGGCTACGTAACGTGTGGTCCAGTACCACTCCAGAAGCTGGAAAGGGCGCAGGAAAGAGTTCTTGCCACTAAGGGGCAGCATTTGCTTCCATCGTCATTCCTGAGGGGCTTCTCACCTTCATCCAGTTTGGACGTTAGTCTAAAGCCCTTGGTGACCCCCCCAGGTGAGGCAGGTGCTCCTCACGTCCGAGGCTCTCGTGGGATTTCCGGGATTTGTGGCGGATCGACACGTTATTTTTCCTAGATAACAGATCTCCTGCGAGATGAATTTGTTCTCCTCCGACATGGACTTGTAAGGCCATCCTGTATCGCCCGCCTGCTATCTCTGACTATATATGACGAAACCCGGCGCGAAAACCGGCCGTCCGCCACCATAACGAGTGTGTGGCATCATCTTCCCATCATGCATCACTGTCATCCTAACCCAAGTTTGGCTATTTCTTTCCTCTCACACAGGAAGGTTTTATTTTAGCTTGAGTTTGGGGTTCCAGCCTCGTCCTCCGTGTAAACACTGTCAACGACCACACTACTCAAGGGGCTATTTTGGAAATGCAATGTCCGATGCTAACAGTGCGCTAACGGTACTATCAATCCATCCGTCCATTTTCGACACTACATGTCGTCATTCGGATCATAAATGAGCTTAGGACGATCCCAGTTGATTTATGGCGAGAGAATTTGGATACAAATAATTCTCCGTGTGATAACGGTAAACAAACTTATCAAATGTCCCGTAGCTCATAACTTGAATGTTGTAAGCGTTAAGGGACAGAACAAGCGGCCATTTCATTCACGATCCAATTTCCTCAATTAATCGTCCGATTAATCGCTGACATCATAACTTCTCCTGAGCTGCCGGTTAACCTGGCCGATCTTTGACCCACTAGTCTCCAGATTGACACTACGTTTCTCAGGGGACGTTTGCTGTTTGTAGGGGATAGAGAATAGTAAAAATCTGCAAACAACTGATGCGCATTCTAAATGCATCAGTCACCGCTTCCTTTTTAGCGCGGGTCTTGCGATGGTTAGTTCTGACAATGAGAGGTACGTACTGATGGGAAGAGCCAGGAAGAAGGGCAGCCAGCACAGGATGAACATGCCCACCACCACGCCCAGCGTCTTGGCAGCTTTCTTCTCCCTGGAGAACTTGAGCAGCTTGACGGTCAGCGTGCAGCGCCCGGCCGAGCTCCCGCCGCCGCCGCCCTTGGAGGTGGCGCACAGGTCCTGGATCTGCTGATTGCGGCAATGGATCCTCAGGGTGAGCTCGTTGGAGTCCTGCTGCCGCTCCTTCATCACGCCGGCCTCCAGGTTCTTGGTGGTGCGCTTTGCTACCACATAGACGCGACAGTACATGGCCAGGATGACAGCCAGCGGGATGTAGAAGGAGCCCAGCGAGGAGAAGAGGGCGTAGAACGGCTCCTCGGTGATCACGCACTCTGTGTCGTCCTGCGGGAAGGGCGGAGGAGGTCACGCACAAAGTTATCCGGCGGGCCTGCCATCCACCTCGTGTGAAATGACTCAAGGACACGCCCACCTGCGACGGCGGCTGCTTCCATCCGAGGAGCGGTCCGATGGAGATGACGATGGCCAGGATCCAGACGGCCAGCATGGCGAGCAGCGCGCGCCGCTCCGTCACGATGACCGGATACTGCAGCGGGTAGCGCACACCGATGTAGCGGTCGATGGAGATGACGCACAGCGACATGATGGACGCCGTGCAGCACAGGACGTCCACCGCCGCCCAAATGTCGCAGAAGATGCGTCCGAAGACCCAGTAGTCCAGAATCTGTGGAGAAAGATTTGGGAATGGGCATCTCCTGGTCAAAGTGAGTACCTTGGACGCAAGGATGCTGTATCGTTCATACAGTCATAATGCATGTAGGTTGGAGGATGAAATAGAAGAAGACTGTCCCAACTCAGCGGCAATAAAAACATTTTTTGCAGAGGATAAAGAATTCATGCCTATGGGTATTGTTATATTGGCTGTCTACATGTTTTGCTCTTGCTTGTGTGTCGTTGTGTAAAGGTTTTTCAAAGCACTGTGGCCTCAATATGCTAATTTTTTATTCTATCTTCATTATTTTTTTAGCCAGTGTTTAGTGCTAGCGGATTGATTGACGGTGAGGAGAAAAATAGCCCGCAACACCTGTTTCACCAAGCAAAATGAAATTTGGCGGACATGCCGATCATAACAAGACACACGAGCGTCTCAAGGAACCGTCCCTGAAACTGAACAGGAAGTCGTCTATTTTGGTTTGAAGGATTCGATATGGGAGGGGGGGGGGGGATTCCAAGGTTCGATGAACTGAACTCTTAGCGGGTGAAGTGTACCAAATGAGCCCGAATTGGAGCAGATCTAGCCCACAGATGTTGGAAGTGATAATTAAAAATGGAGCTACATCCTGTAGCGTGGGTGGCGTGTACTCTCATCAAAGTTTGTTGATCATTTGAGGAGTCTGCGATATGAAAAATGGTGCGCAAGGGCTCATTCCTCGCAGCTTTTGTGCTTGCCGTGGTTTGAAACTGCACTATGACATACTGCGAGAGTGTGTGTGTGTGTGGGGGGGGGGGGGGGGGTAACATTTTGGCTCGTGTGAACCAATAGAGGCTCACCAAAATCCGTTTCTGTACGTTAGACAAAAAAATATTTTTATGTTGAGGGGCAACATGGTCAAATCAGAGTTTGGAAGTTCTTCCCATGCTCTCCCATGTTCCAAAAAACTGCTTGATCACTTTAATGGGGAGCAAACAACTTGCGAGTGACTCAATGCTTCCGATAGGCCAGCAGAGGGCGCAAGACATTATATACAGTATACATTATGCTTTATAATTAATGCAAAAATGAACTCTCCGTATATTTTTTAATTAGGTTCCTTACGGACTACAAAATCAAACAAAAAAAAAACAATTCAAGTTTGAAACAATCAGATGAAAAATAAATAACTAAATAAATAAATAAACACATGTGGCTGTTACCGAGCAAAGGCGCTTATAAATAAAATGTATTATTATTATTATACCTTTGGTTCAATTGGTCAATCCATACTTTCATGTGTATCAATATACAAAAGTCCGAAAGTTGGAATATACTTTTTAAATCAACCGGCATATTTTGCCAAATGTTCATTTGTATTTTATATATTGTTCATGTTTCGTTCCCAATTGTGCACAAGTAATAACTCTAGCAGGTGTTCATAGCAATATTTGTATGATCATCATATATTTAGCAGTAATTATGAATTAACAGTTTTGTTCAGCAACAGGTGGATTTTTTTCCCCCCGAAACGTTAGTTATAAATTACAATGCATGGTAAAAATCTGTATTGCACAACCTTTTATAGGTCAAACCTAAAAAACAAAAACAAATGAAAATATCTCAAACGCCTGGAAAACATAAAGTGAAAAAAAATTGTTTAAATCATTATCAAAAAATATATTTGCCTCATCCATAAAGCCAACCCGGATTAAACTTCGCTGTTGACCATTGTCGTGTAAACACTGATATTAATGTTGAAACTGTGCACAATGAGTTTTTATTCATTCATTCATTCATTTTCCAAACCCATAAGGGTCGCGGGGGGTGCTGGAGCCAAGCCGTCTCGGGCAGTAGGCGGGAGACACCCTCAGTCGCCAGCCAATGACCATTCACGCTCACACTCACACCTAGGGACAATTTGTGCACAATCATCACTGGAATGTGGGAGGAAACGGAGCACCCGGAGAAAACCCACGCAGGCCCGGGAGAACATGCAAACTCCACACAGGGAGGCCGGAGCTGGATGTTGAAAGCCGATGTGCTAACAACTACCGGGCCGCCCGAGTTTTTATATATTATATTTATTTTTTTAAAAAATTTATATTTTTTATATATTACGTGGGTTAAGCATTTGTTTTCCAATCTATTCCAGTTCAGTTCTGTACAACACATCTTCTCTTTGCACTGAACTATTTGCTTTCAAACATTGAATTTGGCGCGATTTTTATTGAACTTTGATATGCAATACTTGTTTAAATGCAGTTTTAAAGCATTATAGAACCCCTGCATCATTGCCCCCCCCCCCCCCTTATGAACACTTGGGACTACTACACGACTGTAGTTTCGTTGGAGAGACGAGTATTGTCTATATTTTTTTTTTTCCCCAAGTGGCGTCAAAGGTTTGAGAAGCACTACCGTCGAGTAACAATTTGCCGGAAGCAACTTCAAAAACGTGCAGCAGTAACCGAGCTCCTTCGGTCACGTCGTCGTATGTCGAGTCGGCCTTGCGCCGTCTCACCTCCAGCGTGGCGGACACCGGCAGCACGGTGGTGCTGAGCAGCAGGTCCGCGATGGCCAGGTTGATGATGAAGTAGTTGGTGGGGGTGCGCAGGTGGCGGTTGCACACCACCGACAGGATGACCAGCAGGTTGCCCACGATGGCGAAGGCGATGAACGAGGCCAGCAGCATGCCCACCGGCACGGCCCGGCTCAGCTCCGGCGGGGCGTGCTTGCTGCGGTTGCCCGTGGCGTTCGAGTCCGCCTGAGGCGCCTGCGTGCCGGCCAGGGGCTCCAGGGACGAGTCGTTGGTCCACAGGCTCATGGTGCCCGGTAAAGTCGGAAAGGCGAGAGAGGCCGGGGAAGTGGGGGGGGGTAGGGGTCGGGGTTGGGGGTGGTGGTGGTGGTGGGGACAAATCAAATATGGAATTCTGTGGCGGTCAAAGCCTCCGTAACTGTTGAGGAATCCGGTTGTTTTGGGTGTAATCTCCGCGAAAAGTGAGACGTCGCTGGCTGTCACTCTCCCGGCGGCGGGGCTCCTCTTCGGCCACAAAAGTGCTGATTCAGTGGCGGGTCACGGAGCCTTGTGTCCTTTTATGGTCCAAGTGTTTTAATGTGGGAAAGTTCCGACGAGAGGAGGAGATAGAAAAGGAAGAGAAAACACACATACACACGCGCGCGCACACACACACACACACACACACACACACACACCCACGGCCAACCTGCAGCATCCTTCCTTTCACTCGCCGCTCGAGCTGCAACTGTGCGTGCGCGTTCACTTGGCATCACGAAGCCTTTTTGGCTCACGAGTGCAAACGCGTCCACTGGAGAATCACGAAGGCGTAAAAATCTGTTGCTGCCGCTGCAAAATCACGTTGGTCGTTTGACTTTCAATGCGGGCGTATTTCAGTTTTACCGTTAGGAGGTGACGTCATGAAGATGCGATTGAAAGGCGAGCTGTGGACATGGAAAAAAAAAAGAAGCTAATTAGGTGGAAAGGTTAAAGTAGCATTTCAAACTGGCATTGGCATCGCAGTATCAGCCGTGTACTATTTGCTGCTTATCACCCCCAAGTGTATGTATTTTATTCATTAAAAAAAAAAAAAACCACAATAAGTTAATTGATTCACTGTGAATGTTGGAAAAAGAATGGAACATGAACACGTGTTTACATGCATTTTATTGTGAGTAAAAAAGTCCAAGTGAAAGAATCACAGTGACATTAAAAACATGCATGATGCATGTAGGAATGAACTGGTTCATTTTGTGTAAAATGTATTTGTGGATAGTAAAAAAAAAAAAAAAAAGGAATTAATTGGGCTCATCCAATCATTGGGTGATTGTCGAAAAAAAAAAATCTAAATCTAATTATTACATACATTTTTAAAATCAAATGTGTCCTGTAGAGCACCTTTTCCAAGTGTAAAAAAAAAAGAGGTTATTTTCTGGTAATATTAAACATAAGAACCCCCCCACCCCAAAAAAAAAAAAACATCTCACCTGGTCAACATATTGTACTGAGCAGCCCGGACTGGTATATGCGCGTACGCTTCGTACACCGTTGGGCCGATTTGCAAGCCGACGTAACACCGCATTCCTTCACCGTGGTGACATTCACAAGGCTTGTATTTTTCCCTGAAGAATGCAGCCGCATTCAAACACTGTTAAATTATAACAGAGAGGAGGAGGAGGCGGCGGCGGCGGCTGATTTAGCGGCCGTGGCTGCGGCAACCCATCCATCCGCTAAGGCAACTTAACAACAAGGCTGCTGTCATCATTTGTCAGATAACACAGCGACCGTAAAGTGGTTTCCTCATCGGGCCGCCGCGCTCCACTGCCTTTGTATTCCGCAACGCAAAATGACTCAACTTCATCTCGTTATCAGAACAATGCAGCGGAAGAACCTGGGGAGTTGTACGGTTGGGCCACTGCGGCGGACTGACTTTAAAGTTTTAGTGCTGAAATGGATGGATGTCTTACAGAAGAACGTGAGATGAATCACTGGTCTCACTTTTGACCAGAATCTTTTGTGAAACAAGTGAATCACACAGCGCAGTAACACATTATTACAGTATTATTACAGTATTATTACAGTGTTATTACAGTGATCCGTATTATTGGGGGCCTATGCCGTGCTGGAACGAAAGATGCTAACGTTTTTTTTTTATTGACGCTGTCAAGTATTTTTTCACGCGATATCGCGGTTCATCGTTCATGGCCCTGCGATTGTAGGCTCTGTTTGCTGCTCCGTGGGTTGAACTAGCGGTTGTTTGGAGGTTGTATAGTGAGCAAAACATCCATGCGCATTTCCATTAGCCTGTCGATTGCCTTACGCATTGCGTGTTAGCATTAAGCTAGCAGACTGTTGTTTGACAATGTTGTGTTTTTGTTTGTTTTTTTTACAGCGAGTGAGTCAGAACAGGGTATAAGCAGCATTTTTTATGTGTTCTAAAATATACACAACATGTTTTTTGTTTTTAAATGTGGGCTCTCTATATCGCAAAAGTACAAATACAGTGGAAGATAGGGATCGGGTTTCGGCCAGAGAGCGTACATTATAGCTGCCTCTGGCGACCCAACAAGCATGTGAATCATCTCGTTAATCAAAAATATGAATACTTGAGATGATGTGCCTTTTTTTTTTTTTTCCCGAGGAGATCTGGATTGTCTTGCAAGCGTCGTGTTCCCACGACCCGCAGCGTTGCCAGGATACCAAAGCGTCTGTCATCGGGCCAAATGTTTCAGACACAGAGGAATTAACGCTACCGTTTTGGCAACTTATCGCTGTTTGGCTACAGGGGATTCATGATTTATCATTTACTCAAATAATTGACAAAAACATGCTTGAAGACTCAAAATTGTCCGAAGCACAAAAAAAAATCATCTGTGTTCTGCGACACGGGTTGCATGATTTTTTTTTTTTCTGTAGTTGACGCCAAGCAAGGTTGTTATAATTAACGATAGTTGATACCACTCAGGCATCCATGTCGTTAATTCCAAACAGGTGATTGGCGATCTCAACTTTGAGCTACAATCGTCACTGCGCAGTGCTTTTACCGACGAGTCTGCTCCAGGTTCACGCGACCTCCGTGAGGACAAGCGAATTTTGTTTTTGGACCTTTGCCAGTTGGTTTCCAGCGAGTTGGGTTGCATATGAAGCGATTTATTCCCCAGGTTGAAGCAGAGCAAGCGGAGAGCGCCGTCTGTCTCGCGGACAATCTCGCACACCCACACGGAGGTCAAATGGGGCTTTTACTGCTTGACTCTGTTTATGTCTGAAGCCATTAACGGACGTTTGTTACTGCCGCAAGTGAGCGTCGACGAGTCAGACGTCGGTCGGGCGGTCCGTCAGAGGTGACGTGGCGGATGCGCGCGTCGCTGGCGAGACCTTCGAGCCAAGCGCAAACTCACCTCCATAGAAGGAGCAGCGGCGCATTCCTGCGCCACCATCAGCTCCGGATTTTGACTGAGATTAAATCATTTTGGTTTTGGGGAATGTTTGCCGGGGGATGGAGGTGCTCACGTGAGGAAGAATTCTTTTTATTTGTCCCACTAAGGAGATAAATGACCGTAGCCCAAACCCCGACCCGGACTCTGCAAACGCAAACAGTTCAGCGGCACATGTCAAGAGGCAACCTAACGCTCACTGTCGCCTATTCTTTATCCTCTGCAAAGAATGACGAATACAGTCAAACCTCGGTTTTCGTCCATAATCCATTCCAGAAGGCTGAAATTGTTCGAAAACCGAAGCCACGCTCTTTTTAAAATAAAAATGTTTACTGAACACGTCTGCTCGCAATGGAAAGCAACCCGAGGAAGTGTCACTTCCTCGTGTAAGGAAGGCGAGAGGAGTCAAATGGTGCATTCAAGTGCGCTCAGTTTGTTCGGGAACCGAAATTTGTTCGTCATCCGAGGCATAAAAAAATAGAAATTTTTGGTCGAAAACCGAAATTGGTCGAGAACCGAGACGATCGAAAACCGAGGTTGGACTGTATCAGTGCAGCACCGATAAGTTTAGAGGAGGCGAGATGTCTCAATGTTCAGAATGTACTGCAGGTGAGCAGCACGATGTCCATTCCATTGATCCAATATGGCAAAAACCTTTTGTTTAGTTTGTTAATTTTTTTAGGCCCTCTGTTGCTCAAATATTCAGTGGTGAATTATTTTAATTTAAAAAAAAATCATAATAGTCCTATACCCTGACTCTTATTAAATTCTCTGGCATAATTTTGTACAGTAACTTTAAGGATAACTGAATGAACATTAAAACGTCGCCATTGGGGCTGTGACATTGACTTATGGACTTGCTAGGCTAAACATGGCACGATGTCACCCCAATTTCAACTGTGCATTCCTAGAATTTTGCCCCCCCCCCCCACCCCCCACAAAAAATAACGCTGCACTCGTCTTGGAAAGTCGACAGAGCGCCTTCATCAGGAAATTCCTATTTTATTAGCTTGCGAGAGAACGTTTATTTCTCTTTTTCTACAATTACCAGCGGTGAGCAGAGTTGCCGACAATTATACTCAAGTACGAGTATTGTTGGAAAAAATATGACTCAAGTCAAAAGAAAAATCACTCAAATGCATCCGAGTAGCCACATCCCCAGCGTGCTGTCCCAAATGAACATCTCAAGGTTTAAAAAAAAAAAAAACACCAAATTTGGAGATACCTGCGAGATCAAGCTCCAAATTTAGCCTCTCCCAATACTCGCCCTCAGCCGGCGGAGACGCGAGCCTCCGTTCTTGGATAAACTCTCGGCCGCGAAAGTTATTTGTTGTGTTTCCCTCTCGGGCGCAGTTTGTCTTGCGCTGTCCCGGCCGGGCCGGTGAGTTATGGCGGCGGGGAGCGCTCGCTCGCTCGGGCAGCTGCCGGGAGTTTGACCGCTGATGGATGGGCGAGGCCCGCGACGGCCGAGAGACGTCATCCTGCGAAGGGAAGCGGGCGGCAACATTCATTCACATACTTGCACATACCAGAAAGCCTCTCTCAATGAGCAAAAAAAAAATGGTCATACACACCAACGATTCACTGATAAACTCACACACCCCAAAAAAAAACCCTTCCCCCCCCAAAAAGGTTTGGACACGCATCCAAAAAGTTCTCGATTCGCCGTTAGCCATCCCTGAGTGAGCGGCAGCTGTTAATTTGGGCCTGCATAGGACGTCTGTGGATCGGCATGATGTCATGAGGTGGCAGATAAATAGTGCGGCAATCTTGGGCAGCCGTTCAGCAGCCCCCCCCCCCCTGACTAATTTACGTCATCGGACTGGCAACAAGGTTTGCTGGAATATAACGTCAAAGCTGAACAAGTGGCTGACACTGCTCTGCTTTTAGAGAGTCACGTCAAGTCAGGAAACGACAACAACAAGGTGTCCTGGCCCATTTGGGAGATGACATATTAGCATCAGGGAAAGAAAAAAATCACAGAAATTAGCATATTTGCTTGCTGTGTTCCGTGGGACAGGTTAAATATATTTTAGTATGATCTACCTTATTTTTGAAATCCGTTTTAAAAAAATATATTAGAGACATCATTTTCATTTGTTTCTCAGTCTGAAATCTAAGCTAGCTGGCTAACTAGCTTGCTAGCTTTTTTCTTTTGAAGTGATTTTACTGAGCCATTTTGTCTTTGTCATAGCAGAAGTTAACTTAGCAAGTTTAAAAAAACAACAACACATTTTCCTTGTCTTTATTTTACTTGAGCTGAGTTTTATATCATTTTTTTAAGCTGCTGTGTTACTGTGGCAGTCCTTACAGGGGTAAAAATGAACCCATTTCGCCGAAGTTAGCTTAAGCAGGTTGAAATAACTAATTTCGGTCTTGATTTTTCTCAAGCAGTCACGCCTTGTCTTTGTAACAGCACAAACGGATTCTCTCGAGCCCATTTTATGGACTTTTACTTTTCCTGCTCGGGGGGCTGAACATTGATCCACTTTGCCTTTAACACAGCTGAAATTAGCTTGAAAAAAAACCCCCACAAAAAACACAACAACTTGATTTTTCTCAAACTGCTGAAGTCTCCCAGACCCACAAACATTCTTTCTGTGCTGCATGTCCATCTCACCACCCGCACTTTCATGTCCTGTTTATGTATTTGTGATACTTAACATGCAATAGCAGCCCTATTTGGTGTATCTGTGTCTGTGGGTGTGTGCCCCCCCCCCTTCCACCTTTTCCCTGTATTGACTGTGTCCCCGAGCAGCCGAGGAGTTATGTCCCCCGAGCGGGGCGCCCAGTTTAGCCACTGATTCCATAAATGCGACACTTGTGAGCAATTTAGCTGTCCTTCACCTGCCCACCGGCATTCCCGCGGGTCCCGAACGTGATCCGACTTGGCGCCGCGCTCATTTGGAACTAAGCGGCAACACCATAGAACTTCCGCAGTGGGAAGCTGGTACATTCAGTCAGAAATGAATCATATATTTTTTTTTTTTTGGAGCCCAGATGGCGGCTAGCTAGCTCAACGGCTAGATGTTTCTAACGACGATAATGATGTTGCTAAGCGGCAGGTGGGGGGTCAGTGTGGAGATGATGAAGAGAAGTCCAGCTGGAGCCTTGAATAACAGCCTGAAGCCGTGGTCTTGTTTTTTTGCCTTAAAAAGATGGTATTCTGGCGCACGCAAACACACACGCACACACACACACACACACACACACACACACACACACATACACACACAGTCACGCACAGTCGGCCTTAACTATTTTTAATCCCCACTGAGAACCTTTCAGCCGCATTCATTTTTATCTTCTCCAATTTGAAACGATATGTTGTTTTGGTTTTTTTTGACAGTATTCAGGCACAATGACGCACATTCGGTAGAGTGCCTCGTTGTGCCGCGACAGGCCACATGCAACGTGATTAAGAGCGCCAAGCAGAGGCAGAAAAGGTCCCCAACGAATCTCCAGTAACACGCCCAAAGTTTTTGTTGTACGCTCCGTTTGTACGCGCTGCTGCTCGGCGGGTGTGAAAGTCGCAGTCGGTGGCATTTGCCCGACACGTTAGCATGAAGCTAACAGACTTTTGTTGATTTTCAATCATTTGGTACAATCCATGAAGTTGTTTATATTTACCGTTATAAAATGTGACGTGAAAACGCAGTCCAGGTTTGTGAATCAATGTCGCCACAGAAAACGTCCGACATGTGGATCTCGTTAAACGCGTTGCTCCGAAGGCGCGGACCCCCGACGTTCGTTTTTCTCTTCTCCGGTCCCGACAAATATTGAGATGTTTTGGACTGCAGCTTGAACCTCAACTTTGATGTAAAGTGGTTGATAATCCCGCCGTAAAACGGTTACGAGCGCTGTAAAGGATGTGCCGAGTCGAAGGCCGAGCTTATTGTAAAGTCGGCGGAAGCGAACGCAAGTCAAACGCAACGATTGCGAGGACAGAAGTTAATTCGTTGTTTTATCGTGAAATGTGACACGCGCTTGTGCTTTCGGAAGTTTGGCGAGCCGGCATCTCTAGTGGGACAGGGCGGGGGGGGCCGTCATCGTTTAAGACCAGCCGTAATCCTCCGAACTCTTTCCAAAGTGATGAAGACTTGTTATTTTCTCGTGATTGTTGCATTTTCATCATTTGGGAAGAAAATCCTCTTAAGAGTGAAGTCAATCACGCGCTTGTTTCAGCGCGTCTTTGCTTTGATGTTCAAGTAGCCTCCCAAGTTTTCCTCCCTCCCCGTCTGCACTTGAAGCTCGCAGAGTTTGTTTACGAGTCGGCGAGGGGATAAAATTGACGAATCCTTTTAAAGGGCCGCAGCAACTCTACTGTTCAGCTCAAAATCGAAGCCCCTTTTTTCCTTTTTTTTTGTTTTCTTTTTTGACCGCCATTTGGTGTATTTTTCATGTCTCCATTTGTTGTGAATTGAGTTTTTTTTTTTTTTTTCAAATTTCAGGTTAAACTACTGGAATAATTTTAGTGAGGGTTTTTGGATCACTTGGAAAATTAAAATGAACTCCGAGAACATTTTTCCTCACACCGGATAAGACGCTATAATGGTAAGAACATGTTCTGCTTTGTGAATAAAAAAATGAATCACAGTTCAGTGTCCTCTGTCACAAAGCGAAGAACTTGATCTCACCGATCTGATGATTAGTTTGTCATTTTTGGGGGGACTCGGAGTTCCAAGCAAAATGAACGCGGCATTTGCGGCACATTTACGACATATGACTTGCGGGCATGTACTTTGCAATCACATATTGGCAGTAAAAACGAGTAAATCACAAATCGGATACAAAATCGGATGATGCAACCGCCGTGAATGTTCAGTTCACCAAAAAGTCTTTCTCAGTCGGCCGTTGGCGCGAGGTTTGTTTTGTGACTGATTTATACTGTATGTGGCCATTGATTGGCTATCACTCAGTCCGGGGTATCCCCCCCCCCCCCGCTTCTCTCGCCAAAAGTCAGCTGGCATAGGCTCCAGCTCACCCATTACCCAATTGTCCTCAATTGGATGGCTAGCACGTTCGTCCCCGTCCGTCTTCACTGTCGCTTTAGCGATATTGCGCGGAGTAAAACCGCAAACCAGGTGATTGCCTTCAAGGTTGCTCTTAGCCCGCGGTGTTGATTGCATTCTGTATGTCTTATTTATTTTTTATTTTTTTTAACCCTCATGCAGTATTTTTAAGCGGCTGCATGAAGGGTATTACGTCCCAAAAATGTCCCTCTTCCAATGTGCAACAACTTTTTTCACTTTTAATTGTTTTTTCACTTTCAACCCCTCAAAATGTTCAGTGGGAATTGGCCAAGACATCGATATACATCCTATGCAGAATTTCAGCTTTGTGGAGTTATTTTTCACTGTTTTGTCTGTGGTGTCCATTTGTCCAACAGTCCAAAATCGTCCAAAGTGTCCGAAATGTCCAATTTTGGGATCATTACTGCATGGGGGTTAAATTGACGTTGGCGTATTGACACATTAGCCACAATGGACTGCACCTGCCAAGAAGTGTGACACCACCCGCCTCTGTTTCCGGTTCTTGGATGGGTTGCCACATTTTCTTAGTCTGTTGTTGCATCACGATTCAAAAAAAATAAATTTTGAATTGAATTGATTACAACTTTCTTGTCAAATGTAAATCAAATAATTGTAAATAATATTAAAAATCATAATAAAAAGCTAAACATGATCACGAACCCGAAATTTTGTGTAATCCAAGGTTACTATAGTTAAGAAAACCAATAACAAAAATGGGGGGAAAAAAAGATATATCATAAAAATAAAAATTACATTTTAACATTGATAAAACTAACGAGAATTATTGCGAGAATATTTTCTGTCTTGATCTTGGTCAATTCATCGCATACCTGAGCTCTCCGGCTTTATTTTAAGTGTACGTATTTCGGTGTTGCTGTACGACCATAAATAAGACGAAAGGTCAAGCACTTGTTTGAGAATTGTTTTCTTTTCTTTTCTTTTTTTACGCAATACTTTGTGACCATACTTTTTTTAATCTTGCAAAAAAAGACTCCAAATATTTAAAAATTTAAAAAACTAATACTAAATCTAATAACTCAATTACAAGGAAAGCGTTTTTGAAAAAAAATGGAAACTAATAATAACTGACACAAAGCCCTAAAAACTCATGAAAACGAACAGATCTTTTTTAATAAGTCAAAACCACATAAAAACCAAATCATAAAAACTATGATGAAAAATCCCAAACTATGAAATGCTGCTCACACGGCAGCCACTTGACACGTCCGTGGATGACAAAGCAGCCATTTCTTTCCACGTCCTCCCGAAATGTATTTCACGCGACGTTAAAATTGTCTTCAGGCGCCGTTGGCGCATGCCCGTCGCCATGGCAGCCATTGATTTAAAACCCGACTGTCCTTCTGTCCTCCCGCCTCCTGTTGTTCCTTTTCCACGCCATCTGCCCTCTCCTTGTCTCATCGTTTTCAGATTGACTGCGGGCCAAATTAGCATCCCGCAAACAAACATGGCGGCCGCGCGCACAGGTGTAAATGATGATGATGACGCAACGGGGGGGGGGGTTGCGTGCGCTCGTCAACGACAAGAGTTGGGCTCGTCACCGAGACGCCGGACGCTCAAAGGCACTTCGGCAGAGCAGAAGTGAGCGGCGCAAAGACGTGAAAAGTCACGCAACAACGTCGGGCCTTTCGTGACGGCGGCTGTCGTCCGAGCGACAACCTGTCGGGTGAAGCGCTGATGAATGATGGAGACGATGATGATGATGATGATGATGATGATGATGCTGATGATGATGTAACGGCGTGGCTTTCCAATCCGTCTCGTCTTCCTCAGCGGGCGCTTTGTTCCCGACTCGGTGATGTTTGTTCAAGAGGTGACGGCGGGCGACATGATGTTCCGTGACACAAATTAGCCTGAGTGTTGTTTTGTATTCGCGGGCACACCTTGACGCTCACTCCTTTCCCCCGGAGGCTTTAAACCTCATCTGAGTCTTTAACCTAAATTGAGAGGATCTGGGTCACTTGCGTCATTCTCTTCTTTTATTGTCGCATTTCCTTCAGTGACATGACCAGTTGGAACATTGTTTGTTGTTTTATTGAACCCCTGTTCGTTGTGCTTCCAGACCCAGCCGGGATCAATGCGCTGCATTTGGCCTCCCACTTTTCCACCTTTGGCTAATAATGTTCTGGAGCCGACTCGCAGTATATTTTGGGCCAAAGTAGTTGAAACTTGCAGTCGTGTTGGTCGGATGCCAATGGGAATATCATCTATAGGTCCACCAATGCGGGCCATTGGCTCCATAAAGCCGTGTTTGTCTTTCCAATTTAAGGAATCTAATTAGACAGGAATGAAGAGCCAACATGAGAATGGCCGACCTTGTCACCTCGGACTGTTTGCACTGCAGCTGCGTATGATAATTAGACAAGCAGATCTCCAACGAAATGAAAGCAACTGATGTTTTTTTTTTTTTTAACTTGCGTGTTCTTTTTCCCGTCGTTTCAGCAGCAGCAGGAACCGTTTCTAAAAATACCATGGGATGGAAAAGGGAAGCGACAAAACGGAGTCGTCTGCTCGGCCGTGGCCGCGTCCGTCAATCTCATGGGAGCGCAACGCCGAACATGCCGCTGCTGATGCTGCTCCAGCTCTACGTCGTCGCCTGTGTCGCCGGCGTCACAGGTGAGTCCAGACAAGGGGGAGGAGAGGCACGTCATTGCTGAAAACCGGTGGGAAAAAATGGACTACCTAAGAAATAGGGAATCATTTTGAATTTTGAATAATCATTATGTGAAGTTGGATGTAGACCAAAACATGTATCTCCAAATGTTTATCGATATGAAAACTACTTTTGAAAACTGGGGTCACAATTGGGGGGGCGTTGCCAATGAATAGCTTGTGTCGAATATGCAGATGTTTCGGGGTTTTTTTTATCTTTATGAAATACAATATGTTTCTACCATGTCAAATATACAGGAAAATACGCACAGCACTTTGAGATTGCATCTTTTCATGATATATAAAATGACGGTGCTGCATTATTATTTCGGCGCGGCCCGCTTCAGTGTGGGCGGGTCCTGCGGAGACGGTGGTGGGCGTGGCCGGGCGGAGAACGTCTCTGCCGTGCCGGGTGGCGGCGGCCAAACGGAAAGGAGTGCACGTGTGCTGGGGGAGAGGCGAGCCGGCTTTCTTCTCCTGCCACAACGTGCTGGTCAACGCGGTGGGCGAGCGCCTCATGTACAAGCGCTCCTACAGGTAATGCCGCTCTGCTTCCGGGACTACATGTCCCAGAATGCTTTGCGACAACAGCCCCAAAATGCAACACTCCTCCTCCTCCTCCTCTTTTGCAGGTACTCGGTGTCTTCCGCCCCAAGCAAGGAGCCCCATCTTTCCATCTTTAACGTGCGCCCCTCGGACTCGGGCCTCTACCACTGCCGGGTTCAGCTGCCGGGACCCTTCAACGACAAAACCTTCTCCGTCCTCCTCATCGTCATTCCGCGTCGGTTCACCAAATGCCGCTTACGATCGATAGTGAATGGCTTCACGTGAACTCGGGGGGGGAAAAAAAACACTCAAATGGTTTACGAATAAATTCCTTCAGGCGCCGGGAACCTGAACACATCACCGACGATAAAAGGTGGAAGTACGGACGCGGGAACAGGAAGTGATGTCACGGAGAGCGTCCAATTGTGGGAGGGCTCGGTAGACGACACAACCGGGCCGGTGGTGGAACGAGTACAGGTATGGGCGACACAGCTTCTGGCCGGTGGCACAAATTGGTGTTTTGCTGACGGTGGCGTCATCGTAACAGAAGCCCGTTCGGCGGCACGACGGCCACAGTCTGCGGATGTTCCTCGGAAGCACCCTCAGAATGGCCTTCATCGTCTTCATTCCGGCAGTGATACTGACCGCCGTTTACAGTCAGTGCGCACACACTTTGAAGAGAAACAACAAAACTAGTTTCCACAAAAGTCCAACTTTTGCATCATTGCACATTAAAAAAAAAAAAAAGGTTTAATTCGGTTTCCAAATTTGCATCCTCTCGTTTTACTTTTTGTGTTCATTATTGGCCGCAGGAATCTGGAGGTCCAATCAGAGAGCAGTGACTGGCAGCAGCGGGAGCCAATCAGAGGAGGCAGAGGACGACGTGTACGTGTAGAATCGGGCGGAGCCTAATTTGCTGATTTACTGGCTTTCAAAATGGAAATGGAGAGAAAATATTCAGCCTCATAAATCAATTAAAAAAAACATGCATTTGTATTCATATTCACTTATTTTGGGTATATTTTTTTTTACAGTTGGTGGGACCTTTTTTTTCTTTTTAAAATTATTTTTATGTATCTTTCGTAATGAGAACAAGTCCCTTTTTTGGTTTGGTTTACTTGGTTTTTTTTTTAACCATCTTTCGAGGACGAATCCTTTTGGTTGTGTTTTTTTAGTTCAGTTTCCTTTTTTTCTATTTTGGGCCAATTGAGAGACAAATCTAAATATGAATAGAATCGAAAATGAATGAGTTAACTCATGAATACATTGATCAATGAATACAACATTGATACTGAACTCAATGTATTTCTTTTTTTTTTCTACTTTAAACAGTAGAGAGGACGAGCTTTTTAAAAAAAAAAAAATTATTAGGGTGGTGCAGGACGGCTATCAAGAAGTGAAACCCAGGGGCCTTTCTTACACAGGAAGCCGAATAAGCCACAGAAATGAAGTCATGTGTGCACATGCTGCTTCTCAGCTAAAGTTCACAACTTAAAAAAAGAAATCTCGACTCGTCATCTGCACCCTCGTCTCAATCTTGGTCTGGACGTGTATGATGATGATGATGATGATGATGAGGACACGCTTCAGCACGGTGCTCCTTTGTTGCCTCCTTTCAGGTAACCTGCTTTGATGAAAATTACATTACAGAAACTTTTTTTGTTGGTCTCCGATGACATCAGCGGGGGTTTTTTTCCGCCCTCTTATCGATTAAAGCTAACTGGCAAAATACGTCGTTCGTCACCTTTGATGGATTTTATTGTTTTCGGTTTTCAGGTGGCAGCAAAGAACTAGTTCTGTCTAAATGACTCTAGCACCAATATCCCATCAGATTGCATCAAAGCAACATGATTATTGATGGCAGAAACAGCTACTAGGTTTGTCACTATTTTTCTTCTGTTTCATAGTCTGTGAGTCCAGCCCGTCGTTCGTGAGGGGCATCGCAGGTCAGGACGTCACGCTGTCGTGCACGTATGACATCACCACACACGGATCTTTGTGGGTCTGCTGGAGCAGGGGAGCTTTGCCCAGAAGTGGCTGCGGTCTCCAGATCGCTGCAACCAACGGTGTGAGCGTGACGGAAGAAAGCGACAGGTACAAGCTGCTGGGCCGGCTGGAGGACGGGAATGTTTCGTTGACCATCCTGAACGCGAGGAAGGAGGACGCCGGAGTGTACGGCTGCCGGATGGAGGTGCCTGGGCCCTTCAATGATGAGAAACACTCCATCGAGCTGATCATAATGGACGGTGAGAAAGTTCTTCCGTTGTTAATGTTTGCGCTCAAGTATTCATTTGTAATATTCTATTATTTTAGATGCATTTGTAGTGTTTCTATTTAAAGAGTTATGATTCCTGAAACATCGATGCTCGTTTTGTTAGCCCGCCTATGGTGTTTCACATTTTGTGTTAGCATTAAGCTAGAGGAGTTTTGGAAGAATCCAGAGTAAAAGGCAAAATATTACAAGAATAAAGTTGTATTCTTGAAGTTGACATGATAAAATATGACCTTCCCTCGTTAAACTTTGACCTTAATCTTATAAAAAAAAAAAATCTTTATTTACTTTATTTGATTTATATTTACTTCAGATTGCATACTGGGGGCATAGCCCTTAAAAAGTTTCAAAATGACCGGCGCTCTTCATTCTGGGCACCTGAGGCATAAATATGACATGAACTGATGCTCTAACACATTTATTTCTTAAAGACACTATAGAAAGATTTGTTTGTGTTTCAGCCCCTCAAAGCACGACTTTAAAGACTGACATGTCTGCGGAGAGCATTGATGGCGTCAGTACAGCAGGTGCAGCAAACACACAAAATGGCAGAATCATTTTTTTTTGGTTGGAATAAGCTTTCATTAAAATCTGCTCTGGGTGAGCTTGTTGAAGCTTGTCTTGTGATCGCTGTGATATATTTGTACGCAAATATAAATATGTAAAGCTGACACAGCTTGGCTAAAATGGTCGACTTTCCCTTCCCCTTTTTTTTTTTTCTTTCAGCTCAGATGACCTTCACAGAAGGCTTCAAAACTTCCTCCTCCGCAATCGACATCAAAACCAAAACCGAGGTCAGATGTTTTCATGTATGCACCAGACTGTGCACACAGTATGAATGGATGTAACTCTAGTGGGCAAACACCAGAGCCTTGAGGAACACCGCAAATCATTTCAAGGAGAATTATAGTGTATTTTTTTTCACAATTCAAAACATTTTCTGTGCGTCTTCACAACATGTTTGCGAAGCGAATGTTGTTCCCTAATCTGCGTCTTCAACAAAACTCATTGCAGCTCTGCTTACCTTTTGATGTAAAATCAGGGGTCTAGCACTTGTGGTGCATGTGGGTGCTTCTGCCACTTGAAAATGGCCTTGGATGTTCAACAGGCCTATCCAATTATATCACGGGATAAGAAACTCATCGTTAGTCTCGCGAGGCTGCTTAAAGGTCAAGTGTGAAGTAATTTCATGAAATGCCAAATAGGGTCACAATAAAAGTACTTCAACATTGTCCACCAAATAAAGCATGACAAAATAATTTATATGTTGTATTTTTGACAAAATAATCGATTTTCCGAAGTTCCAGCCTGAAAGGGGCGGAACCCGGAAGTGATTACGTCACAAAAAGGAGAGTAATGGCAGGTCTCCATACGGCCGAAATGCAAAGCATTTCAAACAATGATTCAAACGGCGATACAAGTGATCGATCGAGCGCAAGTGAGGATATCCAAGTTTTTGAAGAGTTGGAGGAAGAAGAGGGGGTTGGAATTTTACGTGTTGGACCTTACATGTTCGAGCCAGACGCTAATCAGGATGCAAACAATGTGCCCAGACGACCTGACATGGAATGGAGACAAGACCCATCGAGGTTACAAGATTGGTAAGATATAGGCTGGTATTATTTTTATGATTTGAAGATGCAGGCATGTGCACATAATTTTATGTTTTTGTATCTGATGACGTTGTTTAAAAAAAAAAAAAAATCAGACTTCATGTTCAAGCAGTTAGCCTACTCGGTACTTGAGTATTCTTTTTAGCAAATTAATTTTTGGACTTGTACTTGAGAGATTTTTTTTAAATGACTTTCTTTAACTTTTGTACAGTATTCCATCCATATACTTGTATATTTTGAATCAAATGTTTTCATAAACAACAGAATTATTGATTGATGGGTATAGAATCAGAATCGTCTTTATTGGCCAAGTATGACGCTTGTTCAATAAAATGTATGCTCATGGTGTCATCGCTCAGTATTTTACTTTTTTTTTTTTCCCAGGTGTACTTGTGGTAAATGCCAGCAAATGCCTACAGCAGTTGAATGTGTTTGCTGCCATGAAATTCAAGAAGTAGTGACTGTACGTCGACAAGGAGAGGAATCAGGTGCTGGACTGCATCACCGACCATCCTGGACTCAATGCTGTGTGCCTGGACCCCATATGGATTGCTAAGGGTTAAACAACGAATCTGGAAGGGTTGCGTTAAAAAAAATTACGGAAATATGCTTATAATTGTTCAGCCATTGATATTACTCAAAAACATGGTTGGCCAACTTTACGTCACACTTGGCCTTTAATGCTATTTTTCGGAATGACTTTCAACTGTTTCTGTGAAGAAATGTGACATTTTTGTCTTCATAATCAGAAGCGTGACATCCCAGGGTCAATGGTTGCGATCGGCGTCCTCTTTGGGCTCATCCTCTTTGGCGCAGTCATCAGCATCATCATCATCATCATCGGTAGGTTTCCCAGGCCTCCGTAAGATAGTCGGCCCGACCATTTTTAGGAGAAGAAGAAAACTTCGGTTTGCCCATCTTTGTTTTGTCTCGGCAGCAGCCTTGTGACTTCCTCATTTGAGAAACCTTTTGATCTTGAAAATATACAGGTACAGTCAAACCTCGGTTTTCGTACTTAATCCGTTCCAGAAGACTGTTCGGAAACCGAATTGTTCGGAAACCGAAACCATGTTTCCCATTGGAATCAATGTAAAATGTTTTAATCCGTTCCAAGTCAAGAAAACAACTTTTTTTAAACCACTTTTTTTTTTACAATTTCACACCATAAACTGTACAAATGTAATAGGAGAGCAGGTAGTATGTAAAAACTGTACAAACCAACGTACGAGAACCGAGACGTTCGAAAACCGAGGTTTGACTGTAGCACTTTTTTTTTCGCATCAAGATTAACATTTTGTATGCCGAAAACATGTGGCTTTATTCTTTTGTTCTTGTCGAATCCCAACTTTAATCTCAGAGACGTTTCTACTTGACACTCAAATGTAAACAAACTTTATTCTAAGAAAATTCTGACTTTAATATTTCATCTTTCTAAATTAGGGCTTCAATCCAAAATATATCCTCCTTTTTCTTCTCATAAAATTCCGGACGACGTTCTAGCCAAAATTTTAAGCATTTCACGCCATTATTTTGCATGAAAAGAAACAATAAGTCATGAAATGTCAATTACAAGCTATGACTTGAACTTTTTTTTTTCCGTCTTTCTCAGCAGGTAGAAGACGGCAGCGTCTCACCAAAATGTGAGTTTGATGTTGTGGCTCAACACATTGACGCTTTTGACGTGTTCTCAATCGTTGCGAGCGGTGCCGCGTCTCTGAAGAGACGTCTCCTCAGGATGCGTCGACGAGTGCGACTCAGACCGCCACGGATGAGTCATGTCGTGCAGAACAGTTCGAGGAAACCAGGAGAGGACAAAAAAATGCAAACCACTCAGCAGATTCTGTCGAGAGAAAAAAAATTTAAAAAAAGACCGCCTAACCTTTTCTCACGCTTCTTTCAGCTCTGGCTGGTGGGAAATGATTTTTTTGCGATACTGTATATGCTTTCAAGCAGCATCACTTAAGTGCAACAAAAAAAATTTTAAATGTTGGAAATGGCACAAATAGTCAATGTACTGCAAAACCAAATTCACATTTCAGCTTGTGGGCAGACGCAGCCACGAAAATGAACAGAATTGATTGGATTTGAGTTTTTTCGACACCAACCTGGTCATCAAATCAACTCATTGAACATGTGTTGCAGTCATCAGCAGCTTCCGAGTGTCCCTTCGGTGCACTTCAGCTCCACGTCGTCGTCTCTGCACCTGCACCACCAACCTGCGGCCGTGGACAACATCTACCAGATGGACACGGATGAATACGACTATTTACCTTGACGCTCCCACGGCCTCTGGAGCACATCTTTGCTCGACTGACAGGCTTCATTCAAACATTCCATTTCATTATTTAAAAGTCAACTGTTAAAGCGAACTTTTTTTTTTTTTTTTTAATCACTCCCACACACATTTTAATGTATTATAAGAGACTTCTGGGACACAGTGTAAATGTATGTGAAGCACAAAATGTATGGAAAAGACTGTATATAGTGTCGTGTGTGTGTGTGTGTACGTGCCTTTAAGAGGCGGGGTCTGCTGGGGGAGCATGTGACATCAGCGAGCTTGCGTGTGAAAGACTGGGGGTGAGCAGTAGTCGACAGCAGCTCCTGCGTGAGTGTTATTGTGTTTCATGTTCACTAAAATGCTGGAAAGTGTAGCTGTGACTGTGGCTCTCCTTTCCCACATGTGAGGGCATTACAATAAAAAGCCATTCAAATGTTATATGCATGGTCACTTGAAAGGAATTAAACACATTTGAATAGCAAACTGTAAATTGTTTCTCTTTTAACAATGATGGCAAACCAAAAGGTATGAATATGGATAAGAGTGTAGACCACTCATGTTGAGAACAAAAAATCTGTTTGAAGAAGCATTAACCATTTACATTTTTAATTAGGGTTTAACTGCAATTAAAGAATACGAAAAAGACAGTACATTTAAAAGCCCCACAGACCTTTGAGTTGTGTAATTTTCTTTTAGTTAACTCTCGTTTTTTTTTACCGAACATGTTTTCATTTTTAGGAATCGCAACTTTTTTATTGGGGTTATCTGTTGTTGTTACTCTCCGATCCAGTGGGAGCGCTGTGGTACTCTGCGTCCAGTCTCGTTTCAGAGGAAGACGTAGAAGCCCAAGCACGTGTGTTTTTACCGTTTCCCCCCCACACACACAGTTAGCAAAGCTAAGAGTTTGCGTAATAGGTTAAATACTAACGATCGATTTTTGATCTTGGAAGCTCGGGTATGACGAAGGTGAAGAAGGAAAAAGCGGCGTCCGGCGCCGACGAGGCGGCCGGCGGTCACGAGACGTCTGAGCAGACTTACCAGGAGTTGATCGCCAACGTGAACGCTATCGCGCAGCCGCTCGCCACCAGGAAGCTCAGCAAGAAACTCTACAAATGCGTCAAAAAGGGTAACGTTTACTATTTAACCGGACATATTGTTTATTTTGTTCCCTAGTTTGACTCTCTTTCTGGAGCTTTAAATGCCCCGACGCTGTCTTAAATCATGCGTTTTAGCATGACTTCGTAGCTAAGTGAATTTTAAGATGTTTATTTTTATTTGTTTTAGTTGATAATTATGTGTTTTAAAACGATGGCTGTCTGTCTTTTCAGCGTCCAAACTGAAAAACATCCGCAGAGGAGTGAAAGAAGTCCAGAAATTCATTGGAAAGGGGGAGAAAGGGTGAGTCGTCATTGTTGCCCCCCCCCCACCTCATGTAAACTTTACAGTGGCCCTTGAGACGAGACAATTAATCGAATACGAAAATCTACGTTGCAGCCCCCTTACAAAAGCACCCTTTTTTTTTTTTAAATAAAATTGCAGTGTATTGAGACAAGACAAGTCCGGGCAATTTTTGTGTGATGTGTGCCGTCAAGTGTCAGTAAGTACGCTACAGTGCTGTACTTACAGAGATGTACGGAAAACATTTGCGTATCATGTTTTCATACGTCAATGCTCCATTGACATGGTGCTGCTCCTTCTAGTGAGCACACCTTGGCCACCAGGGGCAGTATCATAAAGACACACACAAAAAAATGGTCACTCTTAAATTATACCACTGTAATCATTCACTTTGTTTGGATCATGGAAAAGTGGCAGTGTGAAAGTTCTCTATAATTTTTCTCCTGTTTTGTCTCGCGTGCAGCATCGTGCTGTTAGCCGGCGACACGCTCCCCATCGAAGTCTACTGCCACCTGCCGATCATGTGCGAGGACAAAAACCTGCCGTATACCTACGTCCCTTCCAAATTGGTGAGTTGCTCCTCACAATTCTGTGCCTGGGTCTCGTCAAGATGCTTTGTGGCTAATCCGTCGCCGTCTCCGCAGGACTTGGGCGCATCTGCGGGCTCCAAGAGGCCCACCTGCGTGATCTTGATCAAGCCTCACGAAGATTATCAGGAGGCGTACAACGAGTGTCTGGAGGAAGTGACCAACATGCCCAAACCGCTATGAGCGCTTACGCGCACCTCATCATCAACAGGACAGTGACGCTTTGCAGGATGCGTCCCTTCAGGTTCAGATGCCGGAAAAACGAATTGGAATGTGAGGGGACTTTTAATTTTACAGCTTTAGAGCAGATCTTTTTTTTTATTATCTACTTATGCTCATATGTAACATATGATTGTGACTGTAGTTTTCTCTTTCAAATAAAAACATGAATTCAGGCTTGCCAAATGTGTTTTGTTTCATAGAAATACATGTATTTTAATTAAAGATGGGTGGGACTTTTAAGTGCTTTGTATGCATTTTGTAATATACACTCTCCTTAAGGCAACATGTACTGTAAAAAAAATTGTACCGTACTGGATTTGACCAAAAAGTTAAAACAATGTTCATGCACGGCTCAACGCTTCATTTTGTTTGCATTGCATGTCTTACTATGCATGTGGATTTAATGCTCATCGTCACCCACATAAGACGAGATATAGGCAATTGAAAAAAAATAAAACTGAATATCAAATAAACTTAAGGATTCCTTTTATAGCGACTTGTCATTAAAATAAATTATAACTGTATGTTGCGGTTTAATTCGCCGTCTTACTTTGAAAAGATTAGTACTTGCGGAAGAAACCCGGAAGTACTTCCTGCCCGGTCTTTTTCTTCATTAACCCGAACTTTCGCTCGACAATGGCCACGTTTTTCGGCGAGGTTGTGACCGTTTACTCTCGGGCTGTGGATGAAGACGGTGACGACGAAGAGACGCTCGACGAGGACGAAGAAGACGCTCAAATTCGCAAAGAACTCGAGGAAAAAAGGTAAACATGAGGCTAGCTACTAACCTAATCGGCGAGGGGCGGGATGATGCTATGATTAAGCAGAAATCGTTGCCCCGATTAACATAGACAAGCAGACCCCCCCACAATTGAAAGCCGTTCCCAGGTGTCTCAGCAGCATAACTGTGACATCCTTTGGGTCAAATACTCGAAGGATTAAGAATTATTGAACAACTTCTCAGTAGAAAGACTGGCTAACAGTTCGCGAGTTATCAGCCAGCTGCTAACTTGAATTCACAACAGCCAACTCGATATACGCTCTTGCTGACACCCACGTCACTCACCAGATCAGGCCCGGTTGAATAATCTTCTCTAAAAAATTATGTAGCTGCCGCCCTTGTAGAACAGGTACTCCAAAGTCACAACTATTTGTAAGAAATTAAAAAGGCAATTTAAAGTCGATTATGTAGCTGTACCCTTTGTTGAATTTTGAGATTTTTGAATATT
Source organism: Hippocampus abdominalis (assembly GCA_018466805.1). Taxonomy (NCBI): domain Eukaryota; kingdom Metazoa; phylum Chordata; class Actinopteri; order Syngnathiformes; family Syngnathidae; genus Hippocampus; species Hippocampus abdominalis. Next base: position 13,349,621 of record CM031710.1, on the reverse strand, counting down.
TTTTTTCCTGACTCTCTTCCGTCTTTTAATCAGGGAGGTTTGTCTCCATTGGAGTCCCGAGGTGTGTGAAGCCCTGAAGTCCGGGGACAAGCTGACATGCTCTCACTTTATCCTCGCTGTGGGACACAACGCTTCCAGTAAGCACACACGGCACAAACAACACAAACAAAAATATGCCCCCCGCCCCCCGACTCCCCCAAGTAGACTTCAACACTGACATCTGGTCTCTACCAGGGTTTCTGTCGGTATACGTTCTCACCTCGGAAAAGTGGGACACGGTGGGACATGCTTCCGTATGGAATGAGAGGAGCCGGGCAGAAAGCGGCGAGCAGTCTGAGTGCATCTTCTACCGACACAGAGACGAGCCGTCTGTGAGTTAAAAAGAAAAAAGAAGAAAAAAAAGACTGATGGAGCATCTCAGCTTTTATTTGCCCCCCTTAAAAATGGATGGATAACATTCTTCAGGCTCCTCGATTGTCCGCGTTGGGCTCATGTTTATGGGCTACAGCGCCACCTCCTGCTTTGGCATGCACATGGAAGCCTGTGGAATGTGTTTTCTTGTACACTACATTTTTTTTAAGTGATAAAATTAAATGTTATCAATCATAGAGTCTGCTGTATTTGATTGTGTGTGGTTGGGCAACTATTGCCCCTCCAAAAATTATATCCCCCCCCCCCCCTCCCAAATTGTGTTCCACCATGTTATTAGTAACAACAATAGTGATAACAATGTCTTGTGTGTGTGTCTCCTTCTATAGGTTCTAATCTGCCAATTGACGTGCTTTGTTGCGGAAGATCAGCAGTTCCAGTGGGCAGAAAAGGTATTTTCCTTTTTTTATTATAATTTTGATGTGCCGTGGCTACTTTAGAGCGCCTCGTTGTCACAGAGTGGAAAAGCCAATTTTTTTTTTTTTTGTGTATGTGTGGCACCCGACTGCGCGCAGGTGTTGGACTGCCTGCAGCACAGAGACCTGCGCGTGACCGTCCTGTCGGATAGCCCCATGGCCGACTACAAGAGCGCCGACTACCTCTGCGGCAGCTCGGCGCCCTTCCTGCGCTCCCTCCACACCACCGCCTTTAATGGACCACCTGTGTGCCGTGCCCTGGAGCAGCCGAACATACTCAATGGACTTCCAGCTGCAGGTTTGGACATGACACAACCTCAAAGTGATCATGTAGCCCAGTGGTTGGAAATCACTTTTTCATTGACTTTCCTACTGGCTGTTTCTAGTGTTGAACCACTGCCAAGTTCACCGCATCCCCGCCGTTGTCTACCGGTGCTTCAGTGATGTCATCGGCGCCGACTCGGTCACCATGGAGGCCTACAAGCCGGCACTCGCCAAGCTTCGGCAGTCCATAAAGGTTATTTGCACTTCTACCCCTCCATACTTGAGTTGATCAGCCTTTATGAGCGTTGATGCTGCCATTTTGGTTTTGCGACAGAGTTGAAATGGGCTCACAGTTTTGAATGTGCTAAATATTATTATGGCCAATGAATTGTTACGAAGCAATCTCAAAATGGCCCGAAACGCTTCCTTTTTTAATAATATTGTTTATCCTGGTGAAACTGAATGTATCACAGGGGTCGCGAGCATGCCCCCCCCACCCCCCCCCCCCCCCCCCCGCCCCATAACACACTTGGTATGCCTCCTTGAAAAGTTGCTCTCTTTCTCCCCTCAGTTGGATTCTTGTCCAAGCTCCGACGCCCTCCGCAAGATTGTCACAACCAGAGACCCTCAGAGTAATCTTTACATATGAAACTTTGTATGTGCTGAAATATTGTCCTATTTTTAATAATAAAAACGTGAACCAAACGTGCCTGTGTGTGACGTCATTGCCGTCATAAAGCAACATGTGACCTGGAACTGTGATTTTTTTTTTTTTTTTAATTCGAAGTAGTAGTGGTGAATTGCAACTCCGGTGCGTTACGCGGCAGTAGTGAGCCGTCGGGACGCTTGACCAAGAAAAAGACAAGCGAGCGAAACTCGAATCTCTTTAATGTCACTTTGACACAAGTAAATATAAGTTTACCGTTTCATCTTTGTCTTTGACCAACAAAACAATGTGGACGCGACATTAAACCTACTCCCTGAAACTAGTTCAATTTAGAACTCGTGAGTTTCCTCGAGCGACCCTCTTAGCAACAATGCTCGCTACCCGGGCGACGGCGGCGAAAAAGACTCGAGAGAAAGCTGCCAACAAGCAGCGGAACGAGTACCGGGCCAGCAAGGTGTTGGCCGAGAGGAACCAGGCGGTCGTGGCCGTGGGAGCCTGGGTGGAGGACGGCCAAGAATTCGAGGAGCATCCGTGTGTGAGTGCCCGGAGATTGCCTTGTAATCGAATCCAGCCGTTACAAATCGCACATTTCTTTTCACTCTTCATACATTTCACGGAGTAGAGTAAGTTCAAAATCCGCAGATACGGCCTAATAACTCTTTTATTTCATTTTAGGACTTGGCTTCTTACACCGACGAGCTTCAGGCGGAGAAGCAGAGGGAGAATGAAGCGAGCCTGCGAAGATTTCAGGAGCAAGTGCGTCGTCGTGTGGCTGCAATGAGCAAGAGGCGGTTTCAGGAAGCACATTCACCGGTAAGGTCTTGCACGGTCTGTGGCATTGGTTTGGACTGTAAGGAAATGGGGTGTCTGTACACCTTCATTACTAACAGCATCTTCTAAAACCTTGTGCAGGGTCCCGTTAACAGGGGAATCCCGAAGCAACATCGTGCGCCAGGGAAGACGAACATAAATGAGGTACAGTTGAAGCAAGAGGCATTCGTGCCCGTTCTTTCCATTGGAAATACCCACAGTAGTAGCAGTGAGAGAAAGTAACAAAGGAGTGATAATTTGCTCTTAAGGATGGATGAATGAATGTGATGAAGAGAGGAGAGGGCCTTGTACAGAGCCCTGGGGCACACCTGAGGTCACTAAGGATGGTATTGAGATGAATGATTTCATTTGAATAATTGAATTGCTTATGTGGCGACATCACACACAAAAAAAAAACAACGAAAACTCAAAACCCTCTCAAGATTTACTGACTTGCAGCATGTTTACAAAAAATGTTTCTAGGTCCGCGACAGTACCCGGCAGGTCCGACTGAAACTGGCAGCCTGCCAGACCAGCCAGTCCACCGATGAGACGTCAGAGCCTTCCGCGGACAACTGGAAGATCTCACTCACCAGACATGTGAGCGTTACGTGTCCCCACCACGCTTCCAATTCTTCCTTTTTAAATGCTAAGCATCATGTGAGGTATGAAATGGGCATTGTATTCAACAGATGACTGAATGTGACGTCCTGAGGGAGGAGGAGGAGGAGGATGTTGAAGATGACGATGATGAAGAGGAAGATGAATACAGAAGCGACTTCTCTAGATACCCAGCAAGCAGTGCCGGATCTGTTTTGGTTTGTCCAACCACACTCAATCCTCACCTTTGAACATAACAATGTCCGCCGGTCGGTGCGTTCCAACAAAATGTAGTCTTCCTGACTCATTTAGTTCCTCTTTATCTCAAGATCGACGGTATCAAATATAAACACTGAACTTCGCTTTTTCTTTAAATAATTCTAATCAGGTCAGCCAAAGAGACCATGTGTGGGGTTTATCCCCTTTCATTCTACACCCCCCCCCCCCCCCACCACCACCACCATTTAAGGAAGTTGCAACGATTCGCAATTTGTTTGTTTTTAAAAGTACTGCGCAAAAGTCTTTTAAGTCGCATTTCCACCCAAAGTCTCAGGTGCCTCGAATCTTTGCTGCTTTTAGTTCCTGGAACCAAATGCTTCCCTTGGACCGTATGTATTTTTCCAACAAACTTGCAATTTGGTAGAAAGACGAGCCCAGCTATTCAACAGCAAAGACAAGTCATGAGAATATAAATGGCTCCAGATGTCAAGGATGAATTTTTTTTTTTTAAATGTGACAACCAGCTAAAACTGCCTCACATCCTCAGATTGTAATCCGATGTTGACATGTTTCAGACAACCGCACGTGGGTGGGACGTGTCCACATCTGATCAGAGGATCAACAAGTTTCTGTGGCCTATGCAGGACCAGGAGGAGTTGAGAAGACAGGTATCATTCCATAGCAAAAAGAAAAAGTAAAATAAATACTAGCGCATTTTTTAAAAAAAAACAATTTTTACAGCGGCAGTCGCAGTTCCTGATGCACCGCCGCCACTTCATGAGCATCGAGCGGCAGCGCGTGAAAGAGAGCGACCAGCACAGGAAGCACCTGAAGAAGACGGCCAGGTGACGACAATTTCACTTCAATGTGACAAAGGAAATGTGTTGTTTTGTTTTGTTTTTGACAACCCTACCGTATTGCCATTCATACAAACATACAGTTATGAAATGATTTACTCGACTACAAAGTGGTTGGTTATGGCAACTCCAAAAGGAATCCTTTACCTCCTTCCCCCCCTGACCCCGAAGGATCAAAGCGAACAAGGAAAAAGCGCGCCTGGAGGAGGAGCGGCAGCTGGAGCGCACGCGGGAGCTCTCGCACGTCCGCCAGCGCCTGGAGGAGCGAGAGATGCTCGTCCTGGAGCGCCTCAAGCTGGAGAAGGAGGAGAAAGCGGCCGACCTGGAGAGGCGGAAACGGGAGAGCGAGAAAGGCATCGCGGCCGGCAGGTTGTCACCAGGCCTTCAGACGGCCTCACGCTAAGATCACTTTTGTGCTTTCCAGCAGAGGACTTCAAACTTTCATGAAATAATAAAATTAGGACCTGACAGATAGAGATTTTTTTTAATTTTTTTAGGTTGATTCCAATATTTGGCAGAATCAATTTTCAACAACCTGGAGATTCTTTTTTTGGGTTCCTTTACTCTTATAAAACTAAAGATATGAATTCGAGGAAGAACATTTGACTATTTTACAAGACTTTTCTCTTTAGTATTTATTTAAACTTTTGTTGTTGTTTGTTTTTAATTGCTTGCAGGTGAGTTTTTTAATGTCATTATCTGCTAGCGAGCAAATATTGTTTGATTTAATCGGTCACGGCTGACAAAACCTGCTCAGAAAAAGCCTTCTGGCACATCTGAAATTTATTTGGGGTCAGTCGCCTATCCATGACATTGACATTTTAACGACGTCTAATCGCCAATGATTTGTGAACAGGTACGTTGACGCTCTGAGATCCCAAGTGAGGGACCGAATGGCCAACAAGAAGTTGGACCTGCCGCCGCTGTGCTGCTGCGCGTCGTCCTTCTGGGAGTCGCACCCCGACACCTGCGCCAACAACTGCGTCTTCCACAACAATCCCAGAGGTACTGCTGGACGCCGACATCACTCAGCAGGTTTTGCGGTCATTTGAACGAAACCCGGCTAACGGCAACACTGTCTCTCTTGGCAGAGTATGCGCAGGCACTACATGCGGCCGTGTCGAGTCTGGATTTAAAGTGAAAACTGCTGCTGACCGAGAATCAAATGAACATCAAGAAAAATACATTGTCAACTTTTCATTTCAAGGTTTAAATAATGGATTGGCTTTTATGGTTTTACATGTTAATACAACCTCAGTGTGTAGATAATGTGTTTAAATGCTGATTAAAATGACTGATTGTTTCTCTTCATATGTCACATTTGTTTGTAGAGCCGTTAATCACAAGCAAACTCAAAGGGCTTCACATGCCCCCAGTTGACAAATATTAACGGCATCCCCTGACCTTACTCCCCAGGCATATCCAGTGCTTCAGTATCTACAGCAGGTGGATATTTTGTTGTATTACAGCCTTGTTATTAAAATGGAAACATTTATTTCCTCCCTCCCAAATTCTACGCGTAAAAATTAGGCTGTAATTACATGTACTGTATTAGTTTTTATACATTTTATTTATAAATGGTTTTTAAAGCATCAATGAGTACCATAAAAAGTATTTTTTTTAAATATTCTTATAGAATTTTTCTTTGATTAAAAAAAACCGGCAATTGCAAATTCGCGACTCCTCGACTACTTCCTGTTGTTGTGACGTCACCCACTCCGGTCACGTGTCTGTAGGGACGTTCGGTCTGGAAAAGCGTGCGGAAAAATCAAGCTCTCGCTATTAATAACCACCTCTCGCTACCGCACATCCACTCGAGCGTCTGTGAAGGTTTTTTTTTTCGCAGCCGTTTGAATTCTTCTGGAGGTCGGGCTGCCGTGTATTTAAACTCAGCCACTATGGGGAACGTCGTCTGGATGTCTGCGGACCTTGAATCTCACCAGGAAGCCCAGTGGCCGCTGCTGTCCTCCGGCAGCAGTTAGCATCACTTTTCCTCTTCAACCAGTGCCTTAAATGTCGTTTTTGACAGGATAGCAAAACAAGTGAGCACGTATTTAATTTTCCTCCGAATATTTAATGACCGTAACAATCGCCGTAACGACACGCTAATAATCAGCAGAATTTCCACCTCAGCGGTGCCTTCAGGGTCTCATCGAAACTTTTCAACATGACTGGAAGAAGCGTTTGAGTGGTTCTTTTTTTAATTTTTTTTTTTTTTTTTAACCCCGAACGACATTTTTCATCGACCATGAGGACGTCCCTGGCCCCCGGCATTCGTCTTATCACGGCCTTCTCTCGGGATAGCTGGTGAGTTCCCAAACCAGTGAGGGTAACAAGTTATTTTCTCCACTTTTTTCATCGTGTCCGTGAACATCGCATTCGCTGCCACCTTATCATCTCATCTCTCCCCGGGGCGGTGAATGATTTGCCTAACCACATCAATATAGACAATCAATACACACACCAGTAAACACAATCCCGTCGCCAATATTGAAATAATAAACGCGTTTGTCACACCTTGTGCTCGCCGTGGTGGTTTCACGATGCGCCTCGGCGTCGTGAGAACCGCACCAGCGTCTCCGAAGAAATTTCCCGGTTCATGCCGTCCTCCCGAACCGCCACGGAGTTGACCTTTACCGAATCGATACGCTCGGATAAATGGAGATAGTTGTAGTATTTAACGAATCCGGCTGCAACCGGTGGCTCGTTTTGTGAGCACGAAAAACAACATCCCCCCCCCCCCCCTTTTTAAAACGGCACGGTGCGTTATTGAGCGACGAAACGTTGAGTAATCACTTTTTTGTTTTTCAGTTTCGCTCAAGGAACAGTGACCACATTGGAAGCATTTTCCCCCCATAATTAGGTTTTTAATCTGTTAAACACTAAAATCTCTATAACAGCATAGTTACCATACAGTTGAGTGCTTCATTATTCTCTAATAAAGCATTAAAGAAATTATTTTCACATCAACCACGTGAGCATTTCCCCCCCCCCCCCTCACATGATATTGTCACCAAATGTGTTGTGACCATTAAACGCTGTAATAAGCATTTGTTGTTTCCATTTTGGGGAGATTTTGTAGCAGCTTTTTGGCTGTCATTCCTATCGTTATTGTTGTAAGCACGAAGCCCCGCCCCCCCCAAAAAAAGGTATTTTAGAATACATTTTTACATTCAGTCCATGTCTCCTTCGCAGGTACCGCGGCTTCATCCTGCTGCTCACCTTCCTCTTCTACACCGCCTACCACCTGTCTCGGAAGCCCATCAGCATCGTCAAGGTAGCCGAGACACCCGATGGCGCGTCGGTCGTGTTTGTGGACCCACCTTGACGCCCCCCTCCATGTTCCCCCCCCCCCCACCCCCCAGAGCGAACTCCACAGAAACTGCAGCGGCGTCATCCGCCCGACTGACGTGAACGTCACCAACAATGTCACGTGGTGCAATTGGGCTCCCTTTGGTAAGCGCTTCCGCTCAATGCGTGTCTTGATAGCTTGGATTGAAGAAAAAAAAAAAAAAAACTGGGGTTAGCTTAGCGAACGAATACTAACAAAATGAAATGAAATAAGAGCCAAAAAGAAAACGAACTGAAACCTTGATCCTGTTATATGATGCAGAGCCACCTGATGTCGGTGAAAATCTTCAATATTGACAGACTCTCAATCATCTTGATTGATTTAAATTTATTCCAAAGGGTAAACACAACCGAGAAAAAAAAACGCCTTGACTCTAAATATTCCTTCGCAACCCGTTCACTCTCACCCACCTGGTTTTCCAAGCAGCGCGCGCGCTCTAAGCTATTGACTCGGCACTCGGTCAACAGTCGAAGTTTACCGCAAACACCGACTCAAGAAAACAAAACAGAATTCAACTGTATAGTCAAACAGCAAAATGTGTATTCAAGCAACGTAATGGCGTCCAACGCGGCCTTTGTCAACATTTATTGAGCCCCCGGGCACACACACACACACACACACACACACACACACACCCAAAAAAAATAATAATCTCACGGTACACCACCTAGCAAAACAATTCCCCAAACGTGGCTACGCGGGCTCATTTTGAAGCGCAGTGGATTGTTCCGCCTGCTGCCACACATGGTCGGCAGCGATAAACCAACCAACCAACCAACCAACCAACCCCCGAATAATTATTTGAAATGCAAAATCCACATTTTGGGAAAATAATTGGCGTCAAGTAACGTTGCGGAACCCCTCAACCTGACGCAAGGCATTTACACCCGACACACAGGACGGCGGTAGTCTCAAATGGATCAAATATACAGTGAAACTCCTCTACAACGAAATCTACATGGCGTGAAAATACCCCCCTAGTGTGAAAAAAAATCTTCATGCATTAACACCATTCCCACTTTCCTGTTTCAAATTTGCTACAGTGAAAAACCCCCTTGTTGTGAAAAATGTCTTGCTGCAAACATGATTTCGTTGTAGAGGAGTTTCACTGTATCATCAATGGTTTTTTTTGTTTGTTTTTTTTTAGTTTACGTCATTTTTCTCATGGTGCAAATACATTTCAACTGTGACGCGTGCGTGCGCTCTGTACAGATCAGGACAACTACAACACACTCTTCGGGGTGTTGGACAACTCCTTCCTGGTGGCCTACGCCGTCGGCATGTTTTTCAGGTGCGTCCCGTCCGCTCGACGCTGGGACGTGTGCAAGCATGTCACATATGTGTACCCCCACCCACCCCCCCCCCCCGCCGTGTCCGCAGTGGGATCTTCGGGGAGCGCCTGCCGCTACGTTACTATCTGAGTTTCGGCATGCTGATGAGCGGATTGTTCACCTGTCTGTTCGGTTTGGGCTTCTACTGGAACATCCATTCGCTGGGCTACTACGCCTTCATCCAGGTACGCGCGTGCGTGCGCGCGCGCGCGCGAAGCCCAAATATAAGACGCAGCTCCGAATGCGTTCGAACTTGAATTTTAGCGCGGCTTTTCACGGACAGAAACCATCCAAATGCTTTTGCTCCGAAACAGGATGTTGTTATTTTCAAATTAGCAAAAATATCGATCCATTTTATGCCAAAGTAAAAGCAGATATTTGGAACCCACAAAGATCGCCAGTCAGCATTCATGGAGACAAATTGACCATTTTACAGGCTGAAAATCTGACGGTTTGGACCATTGTAAGTTGAACAAGGTATTCAAATGATTCATTGATGATCAAAATATTGATCAGTTTTGTTTGACGATCGATTCGTTGCCACTTAGTGCACCTCTGAATTGACTTTGCAAGGCTCTCTTTGTCAGCTGACTTGTGGCTGCTGAGTCACATGACCGCCGTCACATGTCAGGGATTAGCCCGACACGCACACACAGTGCATAGTTGTGTGTGGAGGGGGGAGTTTGTGTGTGGGTGGATGGGGGGGGGGGGGGGGGGGTCACAAGTCTGCTTGTTTTGGGACTTATGTGTCTGCTTCTGTCCCCCACCCCCACCCCCCATCCTGCAGGTGCTCAATGGGTTGATGCAGACGACAGGCTGGCCCGCTGTGGTGGCCTGTGTCGGCAACTGGTTCGGAAAGGGGAAGTGAGTATTCCCTTGCCGCCCCCCCCCCCCCCCCTTCCTCCCAATACTGATGACTCGCCGTCGTCTCTTACACGTGCGTCGCATTCCGACACCCTGCCGCGACCCGACTTCACAAATTCCCACCCCGAGCGCAAAAAAGACGATTCTCAGAAAGTGCGCCCGCGCCACCCTCAGTCGGCGTCATGGTTACCTTGAAGGGAGGTGTGGAAATTTCCACATGACAAGATGGAAACCGGGTGGGGTGGGGGGGGGGGTTGTTGAGCTGAGTCAGCATGCCGGTGAGGAAGGACGTCGTCCTCTGTCCGGACGTCCGCAAAAAGCAACCGCCTTTGAATCGAATCCCTTTCAAGCTTTGAAGTGGGGCCCAAAGGCTTTGCGCTATTTCTTCGTGCTAAGCTAGGCCGAGCGCATTCACTCTCCTCGGCCATCCGTAAAGAACGTTCACAATTTCGTCCCTTACTCTTCATCAATCATGCGTGAGCAAACATCATTGCAAAGGAAAAAAAAAAGAGAAAATGTCGATGTAACAAAGCGCTGAACAAAACACCAGCCGTGACAACAATAACAATGTAGTAACATTTGAAAGAAACGACTTAAAAATAGAAAGCATGTCGTTGCCTGACAAGTAAATAATTCATTTTTTTTAGAAAAAAATCAAACGCGCTTTGCCGACCGGCCGTTTTTGACGAATGCGTCGCCGCGTCTTATTTTCCGGCACGTCGGCCATCTTTGACGAGCGTGCGACCTAATGAAGCGGCGCTTGTCCTTCGCTGCCCCCGCCCCCCCCAGGCGCGGCTTCATCATGGGCGTGTGGAACTCGCACACGTCGGTGGGCAACATCCTGGGCTCGCTCATCGCCGGCGCCTTCGTGTCGTCGGCGTGGGGCCTCTCCTTCATCGTGCCGGGCCTCATCATCGCCTCCACCGGCGTCCTCTGCTTCTTCTTCCTGGTCGAGAGTGAGTCGCTCGCTCGCTCGCTCGCTCGCTAACCGCCCACTCGCCGTTTTCTCCGTCGCGCCTTCTGACTTTCCCGCCACGTCCCCGCAGAGCCCGAAGACGTCGACTGCAGTCCTCCGCAGCATCACGTGAGCATCCGCGCGGCTCGCCGGCCCTCCGCTTGCCAAACAGCTGCGTGAGCGCGTGTGTTTCTGTGTGTGTGTGTGTGTGTTGTGCGCGTGTGTGTGTGTGTGTGTGTCAGAATGACTTGGAAAGTGAAAGTGGTGAGACGGATCCTCTCCTGCAGAGTCCTTCGCACGTGGCCAACGGTTCCATCGTCGCCGACGCGCCCGACAACGCCGCCGGGCACTCGGAGGCCATCAGCTTCTGTGGAGCGCTCAGCATACCCGTGAGGCCCTTTGCGCCGTATTTTTAAGATTTGAAGGAAATAAATGAAGCTGTACTTCAAGTTGAATTTTTTTTTTTTTTTAAGCAGATGAGGCGACAGGAAATGTGAATGGGAAAAGTTGTTGATTCAAGTCATGAAATACTTTTTTTTTTTTTTTCCCCCCATTGTGAAATGCCATTCATTCCGGCGTCCCACAGGGCGTGGTCGAGTTCTCGCTGTGTCTGCTCTTCGCCAAGCTGGTCAGCTACACGTTCCTCTACTGGCTGCCGCTCTACATCTCCAACGTCGGTCGGTGGTCGGCCACGCGCGAGTCGTACGCGTACGGCCACCCGTATTCACGCCCGTTTTTTGTCTTTCAGCGCATTTCGAGGCCAAAGAAGCCGGAGACATGTCCACGCTTTTCGATGTGGGGGGGATCGTGGGTAAGGCCCGATTTTAAATTGGAAGAAAAAAAAAAAAAAGTCATTTCATCCTGATGTGAACTTAGCGCGACGGCGTTTCATGTTGACGCACAACAGGCGGTATCATGGCGGGCGTCGTGTCGGACTACACGGGCGGGAGGGCCACCACGTGTTGCGTCATGTTGCTCGCCGCCGCCCCCATGGTGAGTCTTGCCACCGTTCGAGAAACCGTTTTAACCTCTCCGATAAACTTTCCTAAACTTCATAAAACACATTTTTGCAAGCATTCCATATCAATGCTAACACGGACAGGCTAACAGAAATTAGCTTCGATGCGACGGCCATTATTAACCCGCTGTCCCGCCGCAGCTTTTCCTCTACAACCACATCGGACAGCGGAGCCTCGGTACCACCATTGGTAAGATCCGTGGAAGAAATGCCGACGCCGCGCCTCGATGACACGACGTATGAAGTCAATTGGTATTTCCTTAGGCATGCTCTTGGTTTGTGGCGGTCTGGTCAATGGACCGTACGCCCTCATCACCACCGCTGTGTCTGCTGACCTGGTAAGTCGTGACAAATGATTTCATTCCTGCAAAGCTATCTTGGAAAAAAAAAACGGATTGATTTGATGCACTGTCGTTTATTTCAAGGGCACGCACGAGAGTCTGAGAGGCAACTCCAGGGCCTTGTCCACGGTGACGGCCATCATCGACGGGACGGGATCAGTGGGTAAGACGTCGGGCGTTTTTGGACGTACGTTAGCATTTTTGACGGCAAGCCGATGCTAACGCTGGGGGCGGGTCGTTACCGCGCAGGCGCCGCGCTGGGGCCCCTCTTTGCCGGGCTCATTTCGCCGTCGGGCTGGAACAACGTCTTCTACATGCTCATCTCCGCCGACCTGCTGGCCTGTCTGGTAAGCGACGGCACAGAACCGCGCCGCGCCGCGCCGCGCCGCGTGCCGACAGCGTGACTTGACAGCCGGTGTTTTTCCTGCGCAGTTTCTGTGCAGGCTTGTCTACAAGGAAGCGCAAGGTTGGTGCGTACGCATCCCTCGAGTCAGAGGGTGAGTAGCAGATCGAGACAACTTTATTAGATTTTTTTTCTATCTATGCTCATGCCGAACGGTGCTGCCGCCTTGCAGGTACAAGGAAACTTGAAAGGAGGGACGACGAGCATCGTGGTGTCGCCGTGACAACCGCTCGGCCGCATCTGGGACTGAATGCAACTCGGTCACTTTTTATCATAAACGAGACACTTCTCTTTTTAAATGACTCACTAACTCACTGTACTGTGCTCACTGGATTATTCTTTTATTGGTAAAGTGTACATACCTTACTTTTGGCTTGACTGTGTTTTTTTGGGGGGGGGGGGGGGGTATTGCATCATCCATTCATCCATCCATCCATCTTCTACCGCTTATCCGGGGCCAGATCGTGGGGGCAGGGGTTTTTAACCCAAAAAATGACCATGTATAGTAAGGCGTTTTTGGCCGGAAAAAAACACCATGTATAGGAAGGCATTTTTTGCAGAAAAAAACCCGACAATGTATAGTAAGGCGTTTTTGGCGGGAGAAAAAAAAGACGATGTATACTAAGGCATTTTTAGCCGAAAAAACCCCCAACCATGTATAGTAAGGCGTTTTTCCCCCCCAAAAAATGACCATGTATAGTAAGGCGTTTTTGGTCGAAAAAAACGACAATGTATATATAAGGCGTTTTTACGCAAAAAAAGTGACCATGTATAGTAAGGTGTTTTTTTTGGCCGAAAAAAACCACGACCATGTATAGTCAGGCGTTTTTGGCCGAAAAAAACGCCCATTTAGGCGTTCTCTTTTGCCGGAAAAAAACGCCCATATAGTAAGGCGTTCTCTTTTGCCGAAAAAAAACGACCATGTATAGTAAGGCGTTTTTGGGTTTCTAGCAGTGTTTCTTAACCTAGGTTCCATCGAACCCCATGGGTTCAGTGAATCGGTCTCAGGAGTTCGACAGAGCCTCTGCCATGAAGAGTAAGGCACACCCGAATCAACATTTCAATCAGTTCTGACATGCCCGTTTGGCCATCACTGGCTGGTTCATCTTGTGCACAATTCAAAAAACGTGAAATTATATTTAGTTTTTTTTTTTCAGTTTTTAATAAATGCGTTTTTATGTCTCGAATTTGTTAAAAAAAAGAAGAAAAAAAAGAGAAAAATCATTTTTATTTTTCACTAATGAAGGGTTCGGTGAATGTGCATATGAACTGGTTGGGTTCGGTACCTCGAACAAGGTTAAGAACCACTTTCAATCTAAGGTTGGGATTTCAAATGAGGGTTCACAACTTGGGTTAGGGTTTAACCCAAGGTTAGGGTTTCAAAGTAGCCTTTAAAACATTTTTTGTGTTTCAGAGTAGGGTTGTAAACTGGAGTTTGAGTTGTCCGAACATGGAATGAGCCCACTGCCGTTCTGAGAAAATATTTTTGACTGCCTGCAGGACAGCAGTTCCAAACTACCAATTGCATGGAGACCAACACTCCCGACGCAAGCGCTTCTTCCTCACTATGTACATTCTGACTGAAATATTAGGATTTAATTTTTTTTTTTTTTTAAACAGTCTCACACGTAAAAGCTTATGAGCTGGACTGCGAAAACCGTCTTCAGACTTCATCTTCATCACCTCCTCCGCAGGCCTTTCAAAGTCAAAACGTTCTCGTCTCCTTCGCAAACTTCTTTTTTTGTACATCCTTCGAAAAGTCCACTAAGTGGCTGCGGTGCATCAGTGAAGGTAGCCGCTCGAATTCCACCGGTACCAGGACCTGAAATGTCACACACACACACACACACACACACACACACACACACACACACACACACACACGTAACATTGTGTTACTTCGAGTAATCCAATTATTATTATCATTCATGACTTCATTGTGACAAAATGTGGTGCATGGGTGATGAGATTAGTGGCAAATGGATTAGCATGACGACTTTTCTTCCGTTGATTTGAAATGGATCGAGATAACCAACGCATCCGTTTAAAACAAGCTATGCCTTGAGGTTCCACTAGATGGCGACAAAGCGCGTGAGACCATCGAGGACCATTGAAGCCCCAACAACGTCATGCATCCGGCCCGGCACGGCACGGACGCCAACATAAGCCCACGTTACGTCAACGCGGATGAAAAATAATATTAGTTAGCATTACGTCACATAAATATGTTTCATAATGAATACAGAGCAGCGGTTCAATTTTTCCAACTCATCAGTGTGAATTAACATACAGCCGAGACAGTGCTACATTGTAGTTGGCGGCCATTTTGTCGGAAAGGGTTACGAAGAACGACCGTTATAAGGCACGGATTCGTTATGTCCCCCGCAGGCAACGGTGGAAACATGTTGGACACGATCGGTAAATAAGGAAGAGCTAAAATGGCTGCCGTTTTGCTCACCCCGGAGTGCTGTAAGACGCCGGGTTGACGTGAGCCGTTAACGAGGCCGAGGACATGGACAGGCTGTCGGGAGAAACTTCCCGGCTGATGCAGTTCGGGGACGAATTGGAGGAAACTGTGCAAAACAAAACAAGACCTGTCAGGAAAAATCCCGGCGCGCGTCAATTTTAGGGTGACACGCATCGGAAGTACGCAAGCGCCTGCTCACCTCCGCCCGAAGCCAGCGGGCTGTACGATCGCGACACGGCGGCAGCCTACACGGGGCGAAGGGGGGGAAAAAAAAAAAGTCAATTGAGCAATTTATTGAGTGGAAGAAAAAAAAGAAAAACAAAAATCAATGTCAAGACACATGTGAAAGTGAGTTTCAAGGGTTCCCTTCTTCATTCATTGCTTATCATGAATCCAACAACTGAAATGCAAACTTGTGAAGTTTAATGCGAAAGCGCGTCGCATTTCAGTACACCAATTACTTAATTCTCCTGATTTGCCCAATGATGTGTCTTTTAAAACTGCTGCATGGAACTGTCATGACCCTCCATTGTTCTTCTTCTGATAAATGACTAATTATTTTTAAAAAAAAATGTAATATGCTTACTTACAATGCAACAAAATGTTTTTTTTTTTTTGACCATGAATAATTAATTGTAAGTGTATCATCAATTGTTTCATTAAAAATACCGAATAGTGTAGCATAGTCCAATTTTTGCATTGTTATGAAAAATTTAATCAGGTTTATAGATAATAGTTATGGTAGAATAAGTGCTGCTCTTATGTGTGTGTGTGTGTGTGTTTTTTTTTAATCATGACTTTAGCAATTCATTTCGTCATTAAAAATGCTAAAGATGTTATTTGCCAACACCGTTAACAGCTTCGGTTTGGTCATGAATTTCATTTCAATAAAAATATGACGGCAAGAAACGTGACCCATTCTGACCATCCTGGAGTTGTAGCTCTGCGTCTTGACGGGCAAACTGGTGACGGGGCAGTAGATCCTCTTCTCCTTTTGGCGCCGGTTGCAGAACCAAACCCGGACCACCTCCTTCTCCATGGCCAGCTGCTCCGAGATCAGCGTGATCTCTTCCGAGTTGGGCTTGGGGTTCTGCAAAGTCACAAGAGGGGCCCACCGTTTGGCATGGAGCGTTTTTGTTTTTTGTTTTTTTCATGTAAAAAGAAAAAAAAAGGGGGGGGGGGATCCAACTCAAAGAGCTGCATTTTATTCGGGGCGAACGGTGAGCTCGTCGGATGTGGCGACTCACGTCGAGGAAGCGCTTCTCCAGCGTCAGCTTGATGTTGGTCTCAATGCTGGTCCTCTTTTTGCGCTTGCGTCCGTAGCCTTCCATCAGCGGCGGCAGCGAGGCGGCGCTGTTCATGCAGTCCAACGGGGAGTTTTCTGAAAGTGCAAGCAACATTTTAAAAAAAGTTCATATTGGAATATTGACCATAAATTATTAGTCAATTATTTAATGATATCAATTATCATAAGGGAAAATTTCAAAAGTGTAAATTTTTTTGAGCTTTGCGGCTGAAAAGTGGATTGGCGAATGAGGCTCTCCTTACCCACAGCCAAGGGCATTATTGGTTTAAGTTAAAATCATGTCAAAAAGCTTACTAGAACAGGGTTCCCACTCTTCCACTTGCTTTTTATTTATGGACCTTTTAAGGACTTTTGAGGGCCAATTTAGCCATTTTTAAGGACTTTTTCTCAATTTAGCAGGGGATTCACGGTGGATTACATCTTTATTTTTAGGGCCAATCAGCTAACCCATTATTTGACATACTGTATGTCAAATTTTCATTTTTCCACCTGTATTACAGTTAGGAAAATGAAAATACTTGAATTCATTTTCAAATAAAGTACACTAAGAAAAATTTACATTTAGAAAATGTAAAACTTCAATTTATTTTCGAATAAAAATACATTTTTAAGGATTTTCATTGATTTTAGAAGCTTTCCGTGAGGACAATTAAGAACGTAATTTTACAACTTCTATTTTGATGGATTTTTATGAACTTTAAGGACCCGTGGGAACCCTGTAGAACAACTTCCGCCACATGATATGAATTCTACTTTTTTTTTTGGCAGGATTTATTTTATTATAATTTTTTTAGGAATCTATGTTGGTCAAATTTTGTTTACATTTTTTTAAAAATGTTTTGCGTATCCCAAAACCTGGCCTTGGTAGTGTTTGTGTGGACAGGACCCCGCGCGCGCTCTACCTGCGTCACTCAGCCACTTCTCCAGCAGAGGTTTGAGCTTGCACATGTTCTTGAAGCTCAAGTTGAGCGCCTCGAAGCGCGAGATGGTGGTCTGGCTGAAGTCGTTGCCGTAGAGTTTGCCCATGGCCAGGCCCACGTCGCCCTGGAAGACGTCGCGCGGCGGCGTCAGATGCGCCGGCGGCGGCGGCGAATGTTTTCGGAGGGCGGTCGGCGTTACCTGCGTGAAGCCCAGTTTGATGCGTCTCTGCTTGAAGGCCTTGGCAAACTGCTCCAGCTCCTCCAGGTCGCTGGGTTCTTCCTGGGGCGGGACCGACATGTGTTTGGCCATCTGCAGGTGCGACATGTCCAGCTGGTTGTCCATCGAGGGGCCCAGCAGGCCCGAGCGACTCATCACCTGCGTCGCAAACGACAACTGGCTCAGTTTCCCACTTCAAGCTTATCAAGTGAACGCAAGAGGTAATGTGGTATCGTGTTTTTGTAATCAAGAGCTTCTCGGAAGAAGCTCGCTGAGGTCCAGCTTGAAATGATTCATGACTTTCAATCTCCCATCCACGAAGTCGAGCTTTGTACAGACGGTAAACGCCGTGTGCACATTTTACCTGTGGAGTCAAAGCCAAGCCGTGCTGTTGCTGCAAGAGACCGTTCTGGTTCTGCACCGGAAGGGACATCAGGTTCTGCTGCAGAAGACCTGCGGTGGACAGCAAGAACAGTTTTGATCGGATGGGCGGACTTATTTGGGTGTCGCCATTTAAAAAAAAAATTAAAAAAAATTTGGGGGGGGGGGGCGATCATCACCTTGGTGGCTGGGGGGGTTCTGGGACAGCAGGAAGGGCGGCGGCGACGACAGGTGGGACGGTGGCATCAGGACCAACTGCTGCATGCTGTGCAGGGACGTCAGGTCCTGATCGCCACGGCAACGGTCAGGATTATCGCATATGTAGTGGATGGATAAGTATGGATGTCAATCCATCCATCCATCCATCCATCCGGCATCCATCCTTCCAATTCTGAATGAATCCCAGCGCCATCCATACGCCGTCCCTCCGCCCATCCAACCATTCTTCCATCCGTGGATAAATACCATCGATCGCTTTGGATCCCACCACGACACACCATCGAGCCATTCACCCGTCAATCAATTCATGGAGACCGTCCATCATCCGTCTCCACCCATCATCCATCCACCATTCTATCAAATACTAAATACTGTCCACTACCCAGTAGGCCACCACCATCCATCCATCCGTCCGTCCATCCGTCCGTCCATCCCAATGAAATCAAAACCCATTTTTCTCATTTCATGATATTTCCTTTTACCCCAGTCATGTGTGAAGCGTGCATGGCGGGGCTCTGCGTCATGTGACATGTCTTCAGCGAGGAACTGAGGTGGGACGCGTCGTTGATGTCCTCCGTCTTTATCTGCAACGACACCCCGCCGCAAAGCAGCGTGACACATCTCAGCAAAAGTACAGCGCGTGCTCGTGAGGGTACGAGTGCATGCGCTTGTGTGTGTGTGTGTGTGTGTGTGTGTGTGTGTGTGTGTACTGTATTCGCTTACTCCAGGACCAGTTTGGTCGCTAAACAAGATACGAGTGACAGACTCCCTCCCCTTGGGCGAGCTACTATGCAAATAGACATACACACGCACACACGCAGACTAAACCCCCGCCACCCACAGCACCCCCTGAAAGCAGTGACACGTCCTGGAGAAAAAAATAAAAATAAGCAAACATGTGGAAACAAAAAGTCCCCGCTGCCCAAAAAAAAAAAAAAAAAAAAAAAAAAAGTTTGGAGAAGTTGCCAAATAGCTGCAAACTATTTGAGGTGATTCGGGAGTGCTGAGAGAAGGACGGGAGAGTCATTATTGACACGGGGGGGGGCAGGGGTACAGTGTCGGGGGAGGGGTTACAGGTACTGGTTTGTCCTTATGATGTTGTCTGTCCCCCCCCCCAAAAAAAAAGAGTGTATGAAAAGAAGAATTCCTGGAGTAAAGGCGCGGTCTGATCTTGCACGGCGTTCTCGACTTTAAATCACTTGCTTAATTTTATCATCTATTTGCCAAACAGTCAAAAGCCTCATAAAGAAAATAAATAAATGGATATATCAGTATAAGTAACATACCTGTCGATGGAATCCGATTCCTTTATGCTCTGAAAGGACAAGAAGAGAGTAAACGTGATCAAAATGTCGTATTTCAATCTCCTCTCCACGTCTTTAATCACCACATTCGGCAATAACAAGAAAGAAATGACGCCTTGGCAAAATAATAGCTTTGACACGTACAAACACAAGAAGCAGATACGTTGAGGGACGTAGTGTTGTACGCTCTCATTTGTGTGTGTTTAAGTCGCAGTTGTCCGGACGTTTGTCATTGATGCTAATTTTCACGTTAGCATGAAGCGAGCGGACTTTTGCTGGTTTGGTTCAACATTTTAGAGTTTAAATAAACAATGTTTATAGGTCTATTAGTACTGCAACATCACTGCTAACGTGTGTTGGCGTGTGTATGGCGTTTTTGTATTATTTTTAGCACTAAGCTAGCGGACCTTTGCTGGTTTGGTTCAACATTTTAGAGTTTAAATAAACAATGTTTATAGGTTTATCAGTACTGCAACATCACCGCTAAATTGTGTTAGCATGTATATCGCGTTTTGTATTATTTTTAGCATTAAGCTAGCAGACCTTTGCTGGTTTTGTTCAACATTTTAGAGTTTAAATAAACAATGTTTAAAGGTTTATCATTACGGCAACATCACTGCTAACTTATGTTAGCGTGTGTATGGTGTTTTGCATTTTTTTTAGCATTAAGCTAGCGGACCTTTGCTGGTTTGGTTCAACATTTTAGAGTTTAAATAAACAATGTTTAAAGGTTTATCATTACGGCAACCTCACTGCTAACTTGCGTTAGCGTGTCTATGGCGTTTTTTTGTTGTTTGTTTTTTAGCATTTAGCTCGCAGACCTTTGCTGGTTTGTTGGAACATTTTAGAGTTTAAATATACAGGGTTAAGAAATTAAAAAGGTGTACAAATTACTGTAACATCAATGTTAATTTGTATTAGCTTGTCTGTGGTCTTTTCTATTGGATAAACATCAAGATAGCGGACTTTCTTTCGTCTGGCGGAACATTTGGGTGTTTAAATAGACAATATTCATCGGTTTCTGATTGCTGCTACATCAATGCGAATTGATGTTAGCTTGTCTGTGGTGTTTTGTATTCTGTATGTAGTTTGGTGTATTCGGTTTCATTAGTCAGTTTTATCGTAAACTTCCAAGTGGGAGTGACAAATGGGAAAGTGCAGGTGTACCCAATGCTGGGACCAGTGCAACTGATTTCGCTGAACTACAAGGCAGACGTGACCTCTCACACACACACACACGTACACACGTAAATAGCACTTTGACGTTTAAACAGGCCACAGTTCAGTGTGTGAGGATGCTGACGGACGAAGCGGAGAGTTGGGTGGGTGTGGCCCCATTTGAATGTCAAATGGGGCTCTCTATACGTGCGTGCGTGTGCGTGAGATGAGAGAGAGAGAGAGAGAGAGAGAGAGAGAGAGAGCGCAGACACACGAACATCACATCATGCAAATCCACTTCCAAGCCCAACAGCGGACCACTCGCCCCCGCCAACTCGAATGCCCCCCAGCACCAACCACCCCACCCCCTGCCTGAGGAGAAGCAGGCCGGATGGCAAAGTTCCAGTATGAAAATGACCATGAAATGCAAATTTGACTCTAGAGGAGGGATCGCTTCCAACACACGAGGGGGAAAAAAAAAAAATTACAAATAAAAAAAAAAACACCACTATTTTCGGTCAAGTTCACTTGGCATGTTTAAATGTTATTAAAAAAAAAAAAAAAACAATAAATTTTACTCATGTATTTTTAAATAACTATGTAAAAAAAACATCCAAATAAAATTTAAAAATTATATATCGCGGGGGTTTTTTTTTGTGGCATCTACGAGTTGAACAAATATGGGTGAAGAGCATGATATAGAATGAAAATTGCCTTATTTTATTTTAATTATTATTTTTGAATTTTGTTTAATTAAATACGAGACTGTACTTCTGTCAAACTCGTCTAAAGAACAAATTATGCCATTTTAGAAAACAACTTTTTTTGTTTTTGCATCACAATTTCAAAACATTTATGATGACCCGTTTGAAAGATTTGATTCGAAAAAAAAACGGACCGTAAAAAAAAAGCCTTTATTTATTTGGTTTTCATGGCGTGACATATTTTCATGTTTGCCTTGCGAAGAAGAAGAACCGCATTTAAATGACTACAATAAAAGACATTAAAAATGAATATTGTAATAGTGGACCGGGCAACGCTGGTTTAAATAAATCTGAATGAATGTGACATTTTATTTCAAGCGGCTGAGATTTGTATTTTATTTTTTAATGCAAACGTTCCTAATTCGACACTATTGTTCAACGTGAAACATTTCTAATTGAGGTGCGGTCATCATTATTTATTTTCACTGAAATACTTGCATTGTTGAATATTTTGCGAACTTGTACTAGAACCGAAAGATTGGGAGGAGGGAGGGGGGGGGGGGGCGCTAAACCCCCCACAACATAATTAGTGTTAATCCATTTTTGTTTGCAAAGGATCACATTCACCACGGTGCGTTTTTATGTTCCAGATCCCGAGTCACGGGTGTGGCTGCGTATCTAAATAAGTATTTATTCATGTATATCTCGGAATGATCACACGCCTTTGCTAGAAGGGCTACAATTAAAACTAAAATATTTACCCAAAAAAAAAAAAAAAAAAACCCCTGCAAACATTCCGATCAAAGATGAAAACTCTGTAAACCTGGAGGGGGCGACGGGGGGGTGGTAAAAAACATCAATCCGATCCAGCCAGCCTTCACTCCAGGCGAGGGCTGGCACCTTTTTTGCGATTTTCTCATTACGGGGGAGAAGAAGAATACATATTTGTTCTCCCAAACAGCTTTGGGGGAGGAGGGCTCCTTCACACCTGCGCAGGGTCCTTCATTCCTTATCCTTCATCTCCACATGAAGGTCCAGCGTACTGGGACCATCTTCGTCCTTAGTCGTAAAACCGTTCGACGCACTTTTTGTTGGACCGACCCGTTTTTTTGGTGTTTTCATGCATTTGCCGCTATGAGAGATGCTAGCCTACTGGACGAATGCCAAAACGAAACAAGGACAGTGAATAAAATCCGCTACGGTTCTCATATCCTTGAGAGCGAGTCAACGCGGAAAATTTTTTTTTCCGATTTTGTTGACGTCAAACCCGTGCACAAAAGAAATTGATACAGGCGTGTCGCGAATAAACGCTCCAATAAATGCGCAAATGCATTTGCAAATGTCAAAGAGGCTTTGCGGGTGGAATTCTTTCCCATTCTGGCTTGCTTCAGCCGTTCAACATTCCGTTGCCGTATTTCGCACGACGCTTGTTTTTTTTTGTTCCCATAATTTGAAATGAGGACTCGTCAGACCACAGAACGCTTTCCCACTTTGCATCAGCGCCCCTCTCGGATGAAACTCGGGGGGGCCCCCAGAGAAGCCGGCGGCGTTTCTGGTTGTTGTTGAGAAATATCTTTTGCTTTGCATAGTCGACTTTGAAGTTGCACTTACTGACGCCCCCGACTGGATTTGCCGACATCGCTTTTCTCACCTAACATAGTCATCCATCCTTTACACGTTATTGTTTGGGTTTTTTTGACACAGTGGCACCCGAGGGATCAAAGGTCACGGTCATTCAATGTTGGTTTTCGGCCTTGCCGCTTCCCTGCAGTGATTTTTTCCGGATTCTGTGACACTTTTGATGAGATTATGGACCCATACATTGCAATTGTACGTTGGGGGGAGGAACGTCATCCTGAAATTGCTCGATTGTTTTCTCGCACGGTTGTCCACAAAGGGCTGAAGCTCGCCGCGCTAAAGCCCGTGTGACGTTTTTCTAGCCACTCATGGCACCCGGCCCGTTCCCAGTTAGCCTGCGGCGTGTTCCAAGCAGATGTTTGATGAGCATTCCGCAACTTTTTTTGGAAGCTGTGCCAGCTTTTTGGGAACACGTTGCGACCATAACATTCAAAGTTTACGATTTGTTCCAAACAATAAAAGCTGAAATATACGTTGACGATCATTTGCAAATCGTTTTTTTTTTGTTAACGTGGAACACAACGCCCACAAATGGGCGGATGTAAATGGTCGTCGATTAAATGGACCACCGACAACTTCTCCGATCTTCTACGAGTCGTTTTTTTTTTTTTTTTTTTTGCATATTCTAAGAATCGGAATATGTCGATTCCACGTCCGCTCTCTTTGTGAGACTTTTTGAGGATTTTTGTGGGTTAAAACGTTCTTGTGGTCCACCGGCCACACTGTGCCATTGTTTGAGAGGAAGTTCTGCATTTCTGTTGACAGTTCCCATTTATTGTTTTGTATTTTGTTGCCATCCTCGGCCGCGAGGCAGCCGGCATTTCTCAGCAAATAAGCCTCAGGGCCATCCTGGTATGGCGACCAACTGCCACTGTACACGCACGCACGCACGCGCACGCACGCACGCACAAACAGAGAGTTCTCCGCGGGGTCCAAGGGGGGCCAATCCTTGTTTGCAAGACGAGACTTCGCACATTGATGTATTTGTTTATTGATTGGGCCTTCGCTGAAGGATGGACACATTTTGGGGGATGATGTCAACCCTAGTGCGTTTTTTTTCCTCCCTATTTTTATGCCTGTGATAATTGAACTTCTGAATTTTTTTTTTTTTTTAATTTCCATTAGCCCGCCTATGGGTTTTTTTTTTTGCTACGCAAGCGCAATTTTGTTAAATGAAGTTACATGGGTGGAGTCGACACCTTATTCATTATCTTTTTATTTGATGAGTCGGTTTTATAAATAAATTTAAAAAAAGACGCAAGCACCCTTGGATTCTTTTTTTTTTTTTTTTTTTCCTCATTTCCGCATAGTGATTTTATATGACAGTCTGCCATTCCTCGAGGAATACTGAGGCCCGGAGAAATACTTTGAAACGTGTTCTTTAATATTAATGATGCCAAAATGATCCATGTGCGGCTTTTCATCTCCTCACAATAAACCCTTGCGTCAATTTATTAGGCACGGCCACGAATGAGTTTGTCAATGGAATTTGTAAGACGTCGACACCCCCACGCCATTTTCCCCCCCCACTTATTTCAAATGGAAATTTGCCTTTAGAAATAAAGCGGTGACGAGCGTCTAAAAATCACCATGGAAGTCAACGGCAGATTTAAGCATCAGCGCCGGTCATTTAGCGCAGCGGGTGTGATTTTTAGATCACTGTACACGTACGTGTCAATATATACTCTATATGTAAATATATATACAGCATGTATATACACACACATATAAATACACGCTATCATACTTAAGAAAAATATTGTCATTTCGAATGGTGTCATTCAATAACGTTATTTTTACTTAGTCATTTCTTTCATTAAAAAAATTAAATAAAAATTACGTTATCTCATCAAATGCCCGACTCTCATTTAAATTCAAGGAGGACTCATCCCAAGTCTTAACGACTTCCCTGAACCATCCGAAAAAGCGACTTGCTCTCACGAATCACGCAGATAAAACAACAAACCAGGCGTTTCGGATAGAGAGTAGAACATGGGGGGGCTCACTTGTCTGCTCCGCCTGAGCGTCCGACTGCTCCAGAGTGTCTGCGCTCATCTTCCGGACCTGCGATGATCAAACACACTTCAGCTGATTTTCCTACTCGCCATATCGGCAGGACAAAGGCTCAGGAAAATCACCACCGCGTTATTCTAATGAGGCCTCGCCGCCGCCGCCACATAATGCGCTGCTTATAATATTCATCGAAGGAGACTCCCAGCAAAGCATAGCAAAAAGTTTTTTTTTGGGGGGGGGGTTGGGGGGTTGGGGGTGAGAACTTACCTGAAGTGGCTGTTTAGCGACGCAAGAATGGCGAATCCGTCAACGCTAGTGCGACTTGTAGGACTTACTTTGGCATTTTCCAGAGTGCAGGAAGGCTCACCTGCGCGCGGCGATTGTACAGCGGCTGCCCGAGACGCTCATTTGCATACGCCGCCGCGCGTCCTATCGCGCTCCGCACGCTTTGCATAAAACAACAACGACGACGACGATGAGGCCTACCGCGAAAGCGCACGCTCCAAAGTCTCACTCCCGGCGGCGCCTTCTGTGCGGGAAGAACGAGACAAGTTGTGGTGAGAGAGTGAACTCCACATTCTGGCAAAAGTCCGTTCGTGACAATCAAGAGGTCGCAAAAGTATTCATATGCGCTCACGCCGGGGACTCGGGTGCAGATATTTTTGTCAATGATGATTCGGTTCTGCATTGACCTTGATCTTGACAAGAATGGAGTTGGCCCCCTCTAGTTGTCAGTGGCTCGATGAAATGCCGCTTGTCCTCATTAAGACAACTCAAGTAGCCATTATTTTCACCACTACCGGTGTATATATTTTCCCCAACTGTTAGCCAATTTTTCCTTTCTTCTTTCATAATTTGCCCCCTGGCCCCACCCAAAAAAAAAAAAAGACATCAGCGCACGGAGCAGAAATTTCGACATGAATTCTGCTTAGCAACAAGTGAGAGCAGCATTTAGATGTATACTGTGCTCTAGAAATCCTGCCTAGCAACAAGTGACAGTGGAGTCTTTTTTTTTTCCCCTGGACTCAAATTATCCTCAGATGAGGATAGTTCGAGCGTGGGGGGTTTTTTTTTTCTCCCCCTCTCCCTCCCTTGTGGTTTCTTTCTGACTTCCGGGTTGAGTGAACGCTGGCACGTTTGGCTGCCGCTGCTCAACCCGCATTGTGTTTTATTGTTCTTGTTCCTGATTGTCAAGTGTCCTTGAGTGTCTTGAAAGGCGCTTCAAAATAAAATGTATTATTATTATTACCAAAGTTTGAGGGGAAAAAAAATCAGGAATGAGGGCAAACCTAATCGTGTCTCACATGATTTATTAAAATAAAATAAAAAAGAGGGGGGTTGACTTTCCAAACGTCCGATGGTGCTTCATAAGAGTTCTTTTTCATGTTGGACCCTCCCCCCCCAAGTCCCACCTCAGTGGATTTTGGTCGACCCACTCCACAGTTAGCTTGAAGGCGCTCTTGCTTTTCCAACTCAGAGGAGCGACTTGACGAGCGCCACCATGTGGTCGACACCACACGCTACATCCACCACTTGGACCGGGAACAGTCACCTGGACACAACACAGACAACTTCCATGAAACATCATAATTAATATTTTTTGGGTGATTTTTAGTGTGTTTTTTCCAAATACATTTAATATGTTTTATTAAAATAAAGAAGTATAAACATAGGCGGTCACGAACGATGCCATGAAAAATGAGCAGGAATTATTTTTGGATTGTAAATTAAACTCTTTACGAGGGCATTTTGGGGAAATTATTATCTATTATTTGATTTATTGCACACACAAAAGTAAACTAATTTATGTACATATAAATTTTTTTAATGCAATTTATGAAAAAGGTCAATTATTGTGGACTAAAAAAAAATGGACAATCACTCGACAATTGTATTGCATTATCAAATGAGAAAATTTGTAATTGCATTATGAATTAATTTTACATGTTTTTTCACTTCCTTTCGTTTTTTTTTTTTTTTAATGTATTTACTAATTGTGAACTTCATGCCCCCACTGTCCCCACGGCGTCTCCCTTACTCGCCACGGGAAGAACTGATCCTCCCTCTTCCCGATACCCAAACACCCTCGGAGGTTCTTCCCCCACACGAAGAGTTCGCCACGATCTGCAATCACCCAAAAAACATCAAGTGAGTAATTTCCCCCCCCGGTTGCGGCGTCCCATCGTAGGAAGCCCCCCCAATTTACCCGTGACAGCGGCGAAGTGACCGAGGCCGCATCGGAGCTTGCTGACAACGACGGTGGGGTTGAAGTCGGAGCGTCCGAACAGGGACGGGGGGATCATCTCGGGGGAGCCGGACTCTGATAGCGAGGGGCCTTTGCCCAGAATCCCGTAGCCCCATACAAACACTTCGCCTCGCTCTGAAACAAACAAACCAAAAAAAAATGGCAAGTAAGGTATGCAAAAAAAAAAAAAAAGGCAAAATGCAATTGGTGGAGAAATTGCGTGCGGATGCTGAAGATGCTGAACCGAAATGTGGTGAAGTGAATTCAATCGATGAAATGGAGGATGTCAAGACTTGGGAGTTGGTTGAGAAGTGTGCGGGGAAAAAAAAGACACTTTTTTGGGGGGGGGGGGGTTTTGTTTCAAATATTTTTGTTTGGACGGACTAACCGTTGAGGACAGCCACCTGTGTGCCGCCGCACGCAGCCTGCACCACCCGACCGCAGCCTGGCAGGGGCAACCGACGAGGGGAGTTGATCTGGAAAGCAAAGGTCAAATTTTGCCTGGCAACAAGTCACAAATATTAAAATAAAAAAAAAATTCCCTACAATCTGGTCACGCTCACCTGGGTGGTGTCCGTGACGGAGGCCAGCTGAAGGTACTCCGAGTTTCCCCACCCGTACAGCTGTCCGTCGGCGGACACGGCCAGGCTGCAGTCCGCGTACGTGCTGACCTGCTGGACCTTCACCCCCGACAGCTCCCCCAGCACCTCGGTCGGGATGGGGCACACCTTGTGGTCCCCCAGACCTGCAAGCAACAAATATCTTGAGAGTGAGTTCTCAATATGAGACAACGTGCAATAACCTGGACAAATATATATCTCGATAGTAGACAAACTGACCCGTCTGTCCGTCCGCTCCCCACCCACAGGCGTAGACCCGCCCGGCCTCCGTCAGCAACAGGCTGTGGTCCTGTCCACACGCCACCTGCACCACGCGGCCATCCACGCCCTGCATTTTGTGGATCACGTGACTGCCGCTGTCGAGGCACGACCAAAACGTCAGGTTGGGAAAAACGCGGCCGGGGCGTTAAGCGACGGGAACAACGACATACCCGTACACTTCGTCTTCCACGATATGTCGCCCACACTGGCCGTAAGCGTTGTTGCCCATACTGAACACTGAAGAGGGACGCACGTCACGTTAAAAGACCAATTAGAGATCATTTAAAAGCACAGTTCTACAAAGTATTCGAGTGGGACAGTCACTCCGTTTCAAATGTCATCACTATTCATTGAAATGATACGTATAAAGATTCAACCTCCCAGACGGGGTTCTGTGACTGACCTCCCTCGCGATCGGTGAGCACGAGCGTGTGCGCGCGGCCGCATGACACCTGCGTCACGCGCGTTTTCTGCGGTTCCCGCAGAGGCAGCTGTACGGGCGACGGCTCCAACACGTAATCGTAACTGTGATCTGAACACGCACAAAATAGGACGACAATTGAATTAACAATTGAATCAATAACAACAAATAGCAAAATGATATCGCAAATCCAAAATAAATAAAAGAGGAAATGTAAATAGGATTTTTTTTTTAACATTGTATCAGAAATTGAAATGATTATTTAAAAGAACATGAAAAATGAAAAGTGAGAATATATCGTTATGACAAATATTTTTAAATGGAATTTTGTGTATGATTTGAAACAATAAATGATATCGGAAAGAATATCTCTACACAATTTTCAAAACATAATCAAGAAAAAAAAAAAATAACTGAACGTTTTTGAAATTATTGTATAATGAATACAGAATGAATACCTGCGCTAGTACTACAACTACTACGAGGAATATTAATATTGTGCCATTATTTCTTACGTCGGCTGCGCTGCGTGCGCTGAAAGCCGAGCTGCGAGTCCTTGTTGAGGCCGGCGCCCCACAGCTTGGTGACATCTTTGGTGGTAGACGCCAGAAGGGTGAAGCCGTAACCGCAGGCGGCAGAGGAGATCTAAGAAAAAAATCACGTCATCGTTTACTCAACTGCAGCTGGAGGTGGGACGCCTTTGCGTGCTCCTACCTGGTCTTCCGTCTCCAACCGGTAAGGCGTGAGCTGGTACTTGCGAGGCTTCTTCCTGCCGCTGTCGGGAACCACAAAGCTGGGAATGCCCAGGGCTCCCGTGAAGCTGAAGCCCCACACGAACACTTTGTGACTGGGCTTCCTGTGCTGGCCCACGTACTGGAAGATCGGACCGCCGGCGTCAGGTTTCTCCCGCGGGTTCGAGGCGCTGCTGAACGCTGCGTGGCCGCAACAGGGGACTTGGAGTGCGGAGAGGAGGCGCCGTCGAGCACGCGGAAGGGACATAATGCTGAACTGCAACACATCAATTAACAACAACAATGGTCTGAGGCAATGACAATTACTTCATATTTAATAATTTAAAAATACATTAAAAATGACATGATTTTAAAAAATACTGATTTGAGTAAAAACTAAACAAAACATGTACACATACTCCTGGAGTCACACATAGTCTACACAATATCAAATCACATTCATACAAACACAAAGATCTAAAAGGACTTTAAATGTCGTGCTACTAGCATGCTAGCAGACAGCAGAGTAATACTTTGTGTTTCTTTGGACACAAATATTCGCACACGAAACGCGATAAACTTACCTTCCGCCGTTCGTGTGTTTCAGCGAGAAAGCAAAACGTTTAGCGATAAAAGGTTCCAAGTGTCATTCTCGTGTGTTTATGCGCCGGCATCTTCGACGCGGAAAGAAAATGTTTTTACTTCCGCTCTACGTTCTTCTTCGTCCGCTTTGTCATTGACTCGTGGTAGACAGAGGCGCACTTGTACGCCCCCTAACGCTTTACTACGAAATTACACAATGAATTCATGCAACAAATTCTACACTCGCAAATATATTTTTTTAATTCAGAGCTACGGTAATTAAACATTTAAAACAGAATTAAATATTTGAGTTCAAAAATGTCCTTTTTTGTACATACACACTGTAGACTCTTAATTTTGAAATATGTCAAATAAAAATGGAGAATATTTATATTATAGTAAAAATGAGATCAAGTATTAAATTACGACGTACGGTGGGTTTTCTCCAGGTACTCCAGTTTCCTCCCACATTCCAAAAACATTAATTAATGAAAACACGTTTGATTTGTGAACTGTTATTGTCTATGTGTTATCTAAAATAAATTAGAGTAAGGGGGCCCAGGTGGAAGGGGTAGGAGATAGTCAGATCTGGTGTGGGGGGGGGGGGGGGGTCATCTCATCTGAGCTGGGCTGCATGCAGCGTGCGAGTCGGCAAGCAGACAGAGACAGTAATCCTTTAAGAGGATCACCTTTGGAAGAAGGAGAGCCAGGAGGTGCGCGGAGGTCCTTCCTGTCAGAAATATGATCATCTTCAAGCATTCTGATGCCATGATGGAAACTAACTGTTGGTGTCATGGTAAGAGCCTTTTAAGTTGATCAATAATTACCTTCTGGGTTACAAATCCAACAGCATGGCGTGTGCATTGTGTGCTGTCAACTGTTGGAATATTTTTCTCAAGACCTTTCAAGCTAAATACAACTGAACTGTACTTGGGCAGTGATTCTTTCAGATACCACTAGAGGGAGCCTGTGTAGCACACTTTGAGTGTGACCCCTTTTTGGGGTTTTGCCAGAATGTTGCGATGAACCAGGCAAGATAAGAGTGAAATCCGTGACCATTCCAGTGCGTTGACGATGGCGGGGGCGGGCACGGCGCTGCTGGAGGTTCTGTGCAGCCTGGCGGGCTGGTCGGGTCTCTACGCGTTGCTGTGGCGGATCTCGCCTCAGCGCGGGCCCGAGTGGAACTGTCGACTCGTCACGCTGACGCACGGCGTCGCCATCGTGATGCTGACGGCGTACGTGGTCTTTGTGGACGGACCCTGGCCCCTTACACACGCAGGTCGGTACGGGTTTGACATTATTTTTTTTCCCCCGATTTGCGCACACATAAATCATAGTAATACATTTATTTTTTGTATTCAGTTTATCAATAAGTAGAAGTCACAAATAAATCTGAAAGGCTATTTGTTCAGAAAATTTTAAATTTCCTAGAGTGGCCGCTTGTTACTAGGCAGAATAAATTTTTCCTGGTGTGGTTGCTAAGTTTTTGTTTTTTTTTAGCTACCACTTGTTGCTGGGTAGACCATTTTTCTTCGAATGGTCACTTGTTGCTAGGCAGAATTTAGTCTTCCTTGCATGGACACTTGTTGCCAGGTAGAATTAATTTTTTCAAGAGGCCACTTGTTGCTAGGCAGAAATTCAAGTGCCACGACACGAACTGAGATGTGTTCGATGCATTTATTGAGCTGAATTATGAGTCTTTATTACGTATAAATGTGTCATTCCCAGGCAGTGAGAACACGGCTCTGCAGACGTCCGCGCTGTGCGTCTGCCTGGGCTACTTCCTGTTCGACATGGCCTGGTGCGTACGCTTCGGCAGCGATGGCGCCGTCATGCTGGGCCACCACGCCGCCAGCATCGTCGGCATCCTGCTGGCGCTGCTGACGGGCGTGTCGGCGTGCGAGACGTGCGCCGTCATCTTCGGCAGCGAGCTCACCAACCCTCTGCTGCAGGCCCGCTGGTTCCTGCGCCGGCTGGGGCGCTACGACAGCCTGTTGGGCGACGCCGTCGACCTGCTCTTCATCTTCCTTTTCGCCACCGTGCGGGTGGGCGTGGGCGCCGCCATGTTCTACTGCGAGCTGACCTCGCCTAGGACCACTGTGGTGATGAAGCTGGGAGGCGTAGTTATGTACGGGCTGGCGTGGGTCTTCATGGTGGACATCGCCAGGTTCGGATACAAGAAAACTCGGATGCGGTACAAACAGTGGCGGGAGAAGCGAAAAGATTCCCAGGTGGACAGATGTCATTCGGACAACAAGAACAAATAAAGGTGTTCTGAGGATTTTCGCTTTGAAAGATCCCCGGAAATGAACAAAATGACCATAAAATGGATCTTTCAAACGAAAATGGCAGACTTCATGTTCATGTAGGATGAATTTTCTGAAATGTAAAATCTGTAAATGATCCACTTCAAATTGAAGTGTCCACAACATTTCTTATTAAAACACATTACAAACATTTGTTTTGTTTTTTTAGATTAGTTTTCTTTTTTCACCCCGCTAGGGCGCAACAGAACAGATTATAGGCATTTCAATTCATTTCGATGGAGCCAGATGATTTACGACACAACTGTGACGAATTAAACCCCATCTCTTATGTCACCATGTATAAAATAAATACAAATAAAATAAGGACGTGAAAGTATATATATTTTTTTTACTTTTTCAATAACTTAGAAAAGAAATTCAAATATAAAAAACATTATTTAGTAGTCCAGTAGTAGTGTTGAACAGTCGCAATGGGCACTCATTAAAATTAATTCAAATCCCTGATGCAGAAAATAACACAATGCTTTGTTGCCCATTAAAATGCATGTACAGTACCTGCAGTTTTTTTTTTTACTCCAAATCTACAGAACAAAAAGAGCAATTTTTGCATGGGGGGGGCGGGGTTGAAGGATCAACTAAAAAGGTAGCAATTCTAACCGCTTTAGTCCTTCTTGGCCTGCTTGTCCCTGCGCCTCTGGTGCACCTCCGACATCATTTGGAGCAGCGCCAGCACGAGGGGCACGCAGATGGGCACGAAGAGCGGGATGTAGATGGCAAACTTCTGGTCGTTGGGGAAGTAGAGCAGGTGCAGCAGCGACGGGTCGAAGAAGGCCCGCTCGGACGCCAGGATGGCCTCTTTGCTGTACTGCAGGGCGAAGGCCAGGTTGCCCGACTCCAGCTCGGCCGTCGCCAGCTGCAGCGACGCCACCGCGCTCGACACCTGCGCGAAACACGGACCAAGAAAGTTGGATTCATTTTTTTATTTTTCTCGAACATTTGGTGTTTCTTTTCCAGAAGAAAAAAAAATCTAAATATGCTGGGGAAAATATTGTAGTCTTATGTGAGTAACGTTGTGTTTTTTAGAAAAACTTTATAAAGTCAACAGTCATATTTTTAAGTAAAAAAAAAAATAATTTGATTCAAGAAAATTGAAAAAAAAATTCTCAAAAATATAAATATATATTGAGAAAATATTTAACTTTGTGCAATCAATAGGACTTGAGGAAAAAAGTTGGCTATTATTTACTTTAAGTAACTGTCAATGTCAAACAATCTCTCTAAAAATGCATTTGTTTACATTTCAAATGATATTTTTCACAAAAATAACCAAACTTTTTTCTCCAAAATATTCAACTTTTTGCAAAATATATTTACATTTTTGCTTTTTTTATTATCAAAAAGTTCCCAAACTTGTCTCAAAAGCTTTTCTTTAAAAAAAACAAACAAAAAAAACAAATCTTAACTCATTCACTCCCAAAGACGTTTTTAAACGTCTTTTCAGACTTGGCCTAGAATTGGCTGGTACTGAATGAGTTAATTTATTTCCCTCCAAAATACCTGCTTAAAAAATAGTGACTATAATACACACATGAATATCTTTCCCTTTTTTTTTGGTCAACCTTTTTTTTCCTCTGAAAAAGGACTTTCCTCTCGAAAATTCGCATGTACGACCGCCGCGCTAGAGTCCGACCTGCTGCGCGATGTTGTCGTTGATGACGATGTTGTCGATCTGGTCCAGCAGCTGTGCCAGGGACGTGATGGTGGTGGTCGCCGTGGCAACATTCTCCACGCTGCGACTCCACATGAGGCGGTCCAGCTCCCAGTCCGACAGGCCCGAGCCGTCGGGCGGCGCCACCAAAAATCCGTCTCGAGGCGCCGAGGGATGCACGCCCAGCAACAGACTGTTTGGGGAGGCGATTGATCGAATGACGTTCCACACGAACACAAAGTCATTCTTTTTACGATGCGAGATGGTACCGTAGCTGTGCGAGGAAGACGCCCATCACTTCGGCCATGTTGATGTTGACGTCGACGGCCTCTCCATTCGCTTCGTAGAAGCCATTCACGTTGTACACCTCGGAAAACAGAGCGATATGAATCACTGCACACAACATTGTGGAGTGACATACAGGAGAAAGAAAAAAAAGTCTGTTTTCAAAGTTTGCATACTTTCAAAAAAACAGACGAAAAAAATCAAGTATTTCTCAAAAAAAACAGAGCTTTTTTTTGTGTGCAAAAAACGAATAATAACTTGGATTAAAAAATATATATATCGTTTTTGAAAAATAAAAAAAGGTAAAATTCTGAGGGAAAAAAAGTTGTATAAGTGAGTAAAAAAAACCTAATGTGTGACTTTTATTTTGCACAAAATTACAAGTATAACTTTTTAGATGCAGGCAAGTTGAAAATTTCAAGAAAAAAAATTACTTGAGGTGAAAAGTCCAAAATTCAAGAAAAGAAAATGCATAGAGTGGAGTCGGGTGTATATTTCTATAAGGTCCCTGCCAGCTGTCAACGTTGCCAGCGCGAGTCGTCCCTCACCATGATTCCGCCCCATCGCGGCGAGTGAAAGGCGTTGGAGGCGACCTGTCGCTTCTGGTGATCGAGGATGCGCAGCGGCGAGTGCTGGGGGTCGGGTACGTACAGCAGGAAGTTGAGCAGCGCGTTGGACGAGGCGGCGTTGGAGCCTGGCCGCAGAACAAATCGACAGAAGGAACCGCAATGGTCATTTTTGACGTACTCGGGAAGGAAAAATTTAGAAGCCCTGGCAAGTGACCGGTGGTTGAGTTTACCCAGTCGAGCCTCCACGGGGTTGATGACGTGCGCCAGGCTCTCCACGCTTAGCGTGTAGGCGTCGTGGCTGCCGTCAAATTGGGCGTTGACGCCCAGCATGGTGTAGTGCAGCATCTGCCAGAACACCCGGCGCGTTAGAAAGTCACAACCAGAAACGTATATGATTGCGGTGTTTGGATGATTACATACAATGCTAAATTTAAAAACACAAACGTTCAATTCAGGAAATGATGTGATCCTTGATTCTGCCAAATATCCGGATCGGTCGCTCACCTGCGAGTCGACGCTAAAGTTCGCCACGGCGCTGAGCTTGGAGAGCAGCGGTTGGACGTAGGTGCGCACGGCGCCCTCTATGTCCCAATGCAGTCGGTGCCACTTGGGGTCGGGATTCAGCAGGCTGAAGGTGATCTCGTAACCTACAAAGCAGGTGGCCGAGCGACATCACGTGACCCAGGAATTCAATCAATGTGTGTTTTCTTTTGATTCTATGCGTCGTGCGTATAGTGCAGGTGCGCCTAACCCGGACTGGACTTGAAGGCTCTCATGCTCTCAGCTTTGCTTTGCGGGCTCCCGGGGCTCAAGTCGCACCCTGTCGCCGAGGGCGGCCGTGATGTCGTGGTGGCTGAACGACATCACCCGCAGCACCTCCGTCACCCGCGGCTCGACGGCGGCCAGCACTTGGTCCGGCGTCTTGGCCGCCTTCGTCTCGGCGGCCGCGCGCAGCAGGGCCGTCCGCCGCTGGCCGACGTACGCGTCCACGTCCTGTTGGCGCGGCAGCGAATGGTGTCAGTTGACCGATTATTTTCTTCTCGAAAATGTCGTACTTGTTCTTGGTGCGATATGACTCCAATCGTTTATTCTCTGAAATGAATTTCCGAGAGATCAACGCGACCACTGTCATCAGGTCATCTCTAGACGCAAGTTTTGAACCTGAGGCAGGAGCGTAGAAGATTCCGGGATCACGTAGACCACCAACGAGCCACACGGACTCTCGCTGAGCGTATGCAGGGAACGATCGGTTGCTACAGCGAGAGGAGAGACAAAAGGATCGGACAATACAAGGTTAGAATCCAAAGAGCAACCGACGCAAGCGAGCGAGGCGAGTAAACTGTGAGACTGACCCACAGCACTAGGTTGGCTCAAGGCGTCCTCCTCCATGATTGTCGCTGTGCGATAACGTGTCTCATATCTGTAAGTTAAAGAAGTCTCTCCTGGAATAAAATGAAAAAATGAAACAACGCTTTGCCGACACTTTGAAGTGGTCCCGCAAGTTTGGAATTTGATCGAGCAGAAATTTAGCAGCAGTTTGCGCAGATAGTGAAAAAAAACCACCTAACCGCCGACGACGCACCTTATTAACTTACCGTTAATGTCGTGGCGCTCATCCTGCTTGTGCGTCACGGGGATCTTCTTCTGCTGTTCCGGTGTCAGCGTCCCGCGTGCAAACACCACCTCCACGTCGGCACTCAGAAGAAGCTGCGAAAAAGCGTCCAAGGAGGAGAAGAAAAAGAAGGAGGAGGAGGCACGTTTTGAAAGGCGGAAACGAGGCAGAGGAAAGGGCGCAGGCGGACCACAAATGATGACCTGCAGCTTGGCCAGCTCTTGAATCTGAGTCACGGGCAACCAGGCGCGGTACGTGGTGGTGGTCCGCCACCACAGGGGGATTCCCACGAGGATGACAACGGCCGCGATAGACAGGGTGGCGAGTCGTGCGCGCCTCCTCTCTGAAAAAAAAAAAATGAACAAACATTTGTTTATCTAGTTTTATGACTACATTTTGAGGATCGTTGAAATAAAGCTAACTTGATATTATAAGCAAGTAAGCCCTCATTGCAAAATGGCAGCAAAGCACTTCAACTGAAGATCATTCAGCATCAACGCTCTGCATCTAGCAGAGACATTACATGAACCCATGTTACATAATCAACTATAACAACAGTGGCTTTCTACGGCCATTCTAAAGCGTATCCTCGCGTGTATGCACTGCTCACAATTAACAACCAAGTGTGGAGCTGGTTTACAACGACATGGTCGGTGTTGAAAAAAAATAGGGGAATATATTTCGATTATATTCTGTCTAAATTTAAGCAATAAAGAAAATCGCATATAGGGAGAGAAAAAAGGAAAAACGCTTCTTTTCAACAATGAAATGGTCAATTACTTGATAGTTTATTGAAGGGGAAATCATCTGTTAAAATTCGGAATGGGATTTCCATGAAAACAATCGCACATTTAATTTTAAAGCCATGTTACCCAGTCCTACCTACAGAAAGTTATTAATTGTAGCAGGTGACATTAGAAGAAAAAAAAAAGACAGCTTTTGGGTTCATACGTTTCCCTTCACTGCTGAGCTAACAGTAGCCAAGCAAAGATTCCATTAGGACGCGACCACCACAGGTAGTTACAGTCACCGACAGAAAGTAATATTAAATAGGATAACAAAAATTAAACTCCGACGAGAAGAGGAATATGGAAAGGAAAAATCGGGCACTACAGTACTCTGCAAGTACTCACCCACTTCCGCGGTAGCCATTTCTGCCATTGAAAGGGGACATAAACGTCACGTACCACGTGATCAATTTTGAGACGTCACTCAGCAAAGGGGATTGACGACAGTACACGACACTTTACGGCTAAAGACTGCCCGTTTCAATATATATCACATCCTCACGTTCACTTAGAGATTTTTTAAATCTAAAATAAATATTTAACAATTTTGGGCTTTAATAAGTAACGCTTTAATAATTTAAATTACTAGGACTGGTACACATTTTACTTGAGCTAAAATGTACGAAAAAGTTTTGTATTTTAAAAAAAATAATTATTGGCTTGACAGGCATTTTCATCCTTTTCATGGTTCTTGAAAATACTACTTTGCATTGCAATACCTACATTCTGAATAGGTCCACCCCGTTTCACTAACAAAACAGGACGGTCACTTTAAAATGAAACGATTACTCAGTTGAATAACTTGCCTTCCACGTACGAAGTTGCAGCAACGTGTAAAAAAATATCTAATGAAGACGACAAGAAAAATACATCGACTTTTTGTTTAATATAGTTTATTTGTTTTCACTATTTGACACAGCCAGTGCTTCGAGAACATTATTAACAACACAAACGTCACAGTTGATCCAATACAGCAGTGAGTGACTCCCCACAAGCAAATCATCAAAATGAACCTCTTTCCAATCCTGGGGGTAGAGGAATGTCACACAATATTGACAGCGTCGCACAACCGTATACATTGAATCGGTGTATTTTAAAGCGAACATGGACACACACACACACACACACACACACACACACAAAGTTGATTGGTTAGTGGCGGCTTGTAAGTGGAGTCCCTTGTGTCTTTTCAGACCTCCTCAATGTCATTTTGTTGAGTCTCACACGCATCCCAAACAAGGAGACAAAAGCCCATTTATTTTTAGGGTTTTTTGGGGGGTCCTTTCCACCCAAAATATTTTCAACGGTTTTGATTTGTTCGATCATAAAAATACAGCAGGTCCCTTTCAGTGTGCTCCTTTGCTTTTAAACACCTAACATTTTAATCACTGTGATGAAGTTCAGTCGACAGCGCAGGCCAGTGATGCATGGATGGAGGAAGTGCGTGGGGAGGAAAGGTTTCGGGGTTTTAATAGCAGAGCAGATATAAGTCTAACTAGGTCACGTGATTCCCTTTTTAGTAGGCGTGATTGGCCACGTAGAGGGACTGTCCTGCCGCACCGCCGCTGCTGGAGGACTCGTACTTGCCCAGGGCGGCCAAACCGTTTGCCTGTAAAACAAGGAATGACATGCATCAAAAAAAGGGATTCAAGGGATTTCATAAAAAAAAGTCCCAACTTGACAGCCAGTGTTTGGATCGGTGGCTTTGGGCAGGCCCGGAAACACCCTTGGGGGAGTTTCATTTCATTCACACAGCTCAAGTTTTTGTGAGCCGCCCCCATTCTGAGAACGTCATCCACCTCGGCGCGCTTGATGAACTCCTCGGTGGCGGCCTTCTCGTTGCTGAGTTGCCCTTTCCATGCCTGCAGGGCCGAGGCCTGCAGGGCGCGGCCGTAGGAGAAGGTGAGCGCCCAGGGCTTGGCCAGGGGGCAGGTGTTGATGGCGTTGAGGTTGACACTGGCCTCCTCCTCCGACTGGCCGCCCGACAGGAAGGTGACCCCTAAAAAAATAAAAATAAAATTAATTTAAAAAAGCACCGACGACAAATAGTGAGCGGCAAGACCTCCGCGCCGGCAATGACGCAAAAGTCCGCCGCGTCCTCACCGGTGACGGCGGGTGGCACGGTGCGCCGCAGGGCGGTGACGGTTGCCATGGCGATCTCCTCGCCGCTGTACTTGCTGGGGCAGGCGTGCCCGGCGGTGACCATGTTGGGCTTGAGCAGCGTGCCCTCCAGGTAAACGTGGTGGTCCGACAGAGCCTTGTACACGGCGGCGAGGACCTGCAGGTGGTCGGGCACGTGTGGTAATGCGCATTAAAATGTGATTTTCCGATTCAAATTAGGACATTTCCTTTGGCGATTACCTTCTCGGTGACGTACTGGCAGCGCTTCAGGTCGTGGTCTCCATCGGGGAGGATCTCTGGCTCCACAATAGGAACGATGCCGTTCTGCAATTAAAAGGCAAACGTGACTGGAAATTGCAAATGTGAAAACTCTCGTTGGCAAAACAATCGACAGCGCTATCAAAACGACTGGCAGCGACAGCGGCATGAAACTATCTGACGTTCTAAACTAGAGTCAGCCCTGGGTCATGTCGCTTTTGTGCCGAAAGCAATTGTTGCTGTCTAAATGATGCACTCGCAAAAACACCAATTCCACCCCCACCCCCTAAAAAAATCAAATTAAATAAATAAATAAAAACACCAACCTGCTGGCAAATGCTAGCGTAGCGTGCGAGCACGTTGGCGTTCTCAAAGATGGCCAGCTCGGAGGGCGTGGTCTCGCTGATCTTCAGCACGCAGCGCCACTTGGCGAAGTCAGCGCCGTCCTTCTTGTACTGGGCGCAGCGCTCAGACAGCCCGTCCAGACCTGGAACACAGAAGAAAAAAAAAAAAAATTCGATTCGGTCAGTCAAAGAACCGAAGACGGTGGATCGCAGTTTGTCTGTGTGATGCGCCGCAGGGTCGGCGGCCCAACCTTGAGTGGTGGTCTCGCCATTGGTTCCGGCGAGGGGAACAACACCTTTGTCCACCTGCAAAAAATAAATAAATAACAATTTAAAAAGTCACTTTTGTTCAGAAGGTGTGCAAACTGTGCCCGAGGGCCACATGTAATTTTAATTTACATTAATAAAATTCCCCATTTTACACACTTCACATTTTATTTGCTCAAATGTGTTTTTGTTTTTTTTAAATAAAAAATGAAATATCCGTGTCATTTTTTCATTATTATTTAAAACAAATCCATTATTTTTAATTCACAGACTAAATTTGAATAAACCATTTTTTAGGCAAATAAACAACGCAACAAATATTACAGGGGCCAAATGAGATCGATGTGATGAACAGACTCCTCTTGAAACCAGACCTTGTGTTGACACAACACAGTGAGAGAGTTTGTGTGTGTGTGTGTGTGTGTGTGTGTGTGTCCCTAAACATGCCAAGTGTGCGTTTCCCCTTCAAGAGTCGACCGACGGAAAGACAAAATGGACAAAAATAGCGCCAGCGCCCATTTTGAGCGCGCACCTTGATGCCGACGACAATGCCGCGGTCCTTGATGAGCTTGGAGAAGGGCGTGCCGTCGTCGGTGCTCTGGTAGAGCGTCTCGTGGAAGAAGATGACGCCGCCGATGAAGCTGTCGATGCGCTCGTCGGCCGTGAACAGCAGCTGGCGGTAGCGCCGGCGGTTCTCCTCCGTGTTGTCCACGCCGATGGGGGTGAAGCGCTTCGCCATGCTGCCTGGAAGCGACACACACACACACACATACACACCGGTGACAACTGAGCGAGCGCCCTCGTGGCCCTTGGACGCCGTTTATCGCCTTTTTAACCAGCCGTGCTCACACTTTATTGACAGCACATGCTACGTTTTATGTTTAGGTGCCTTCAGTGTCGTACTGCATTGTGCCCCTGTGTGTGCTTCATGGTTTACAAATACCCTAGCATCTATGCTAGTTTCCCTTAGCCTGTGTATGGCATTTCGCTTGATATGTTAGCATCAAGCTAGCGGACCTTTGTTGGCCGATCTGATACGTTTGGTGTTTAATTCTTTAATGCTTTGTTAGTTTTACAGTAGCAGGGTGGTTCAAAAAGTACGATTGTGTCAAATTGTGAATTTGATCAACAAGAGAATGTATAAAAAAAAAAGTATTTATGAAGGTTGTCCTGCAGTACCAATTAGCATGATTCTAAATTCAAAAAGAGTATGAATTTGAAGTCCCACGTTTTGACATTTTCCATTCCGCTTGCTTTTTAATGGCTGTTCTTGCCATGAAATCGCAAAACTTGATGCCGGTATAGCATCGACGCTAACGTTTTTAAACCATAACAACCCAAGCATACCGGTGGACTCATCGGCAGCCAGGATGCCCTTGCCGGGGGCCACGATCCTCAGGGCGATGTCCTGCAGCTCCTTCTTCTGGGCAGGAGTCAGCGCGGGGAACTGGTGAGTCATGGTGGCTGAAAACAAACACACAGGAGGCAGGGGAAGGTCAAGGACTTGATCCTCAACAGCTTTATCTCGCCAATCCAATATGGCCGCCCCGGCGCCGGCTGCTCTAAGCGAACTGAGCCACTTTTGACCCGCCGTCTGGTTGGAGCCAGCAAGCAGTCGGGACGTGCCGGCGAGCACGCTTTCCATCCCGTCATCACTCGCCTCTCACCGCTGTAAATAATTGATTACATAAACGCTCTGCTGCACAAGCAGGACCGAGGTGGAGCCATTATGTAACGAGATGCTGCCGGGCTCGCTGAGCTCTCCTCAGCAACGCCGCCAACTGACTGTCTTGGGGTTTCTTTTCCCCCCCTCACTCCATTCATTCAATCTTATTTGCTCTTTCATTTCACTGTCACGCCGCTTATTGTAAAGGAGGTCGCTGATAACACCCAAGCATTTGGAATCGAGATGGAGGCATCAAACTTGCAAC
The DNA here is from genome assembly GCA_018466805.1 of Hippocampus abdominalis. Lineage (NCBI taxonomy): Eukaryota > Metazoa > Chordata > Actinopteri > Syngnathiformes > Syngnathidae > Hippocampus > Hippocampus abdominalis. The sequence continues at coordinate 13,307,758 of CM031710.1, read as the reverse complement.
GAAAGTGCGAAAGTAAAGTCACTGTTAGCTAAGTTTATCGTAAAACTTAACACAAGAGGAAAATTTACATGCAAGTATTTGAAGAAAACAACTGTGTTAGACGAAAGTCTCCTAGCTTAATGCTATCATGAGCTAAACATGGTTGCATTCTTCGAATACTTTTCAATTATGTTATTCCTGTATATATTTATAAATTACTACAATGTAGAGTGATATTTTTATTTTTTAAAACAAGTTAAACATTTGTGGAGGGGAGGGGCTTGGGTTTCTGGAACGGATTAATGGCATTTCCATTCGTTTCAATGGAGATAGCTAATTTGAGAGGTGAGTGATTTGAGTTACAAGGAAAAGGCATGGTCACGGATGACTCTTAATTCAGGGGACCGCACTAAAACGTCTGCTACACATTTGAAAAGGCGTGTGTCACAATTCGTGCGATTGCGTGCTCATTTTACACCGGACATAATAGAATTAAATAGAACGGCTCAAAATAAATCCAGTCTAAATGTAAAAAAATGTTGGGGTTTTTTTGTTTTATTTTCTTTACAGTATTGTGCCTATCCAAAGCTTTTACTTTGCTTGATTGCGTTATTCAGTGTTATTCAGTGGATAGCTTCTCTTTTCCCTGTCCAGCCTGCTAACAACGTTAACACTTGTGCTCGAGTTTGGACGATTTTCCAGTCCAGTCAACTTCCACATGGAGTTCCACACAGAGGGGCGCATTCATGTGAAAACAATGAGCCGAGCAGCACAAAAAGAACCGTGCGGGCCGACGGGTTGACAAAGTGAGTCGGGGCCTGGAGGCCGGCCAAAAGGGCCCTGCTTGCTAATCCTCGGCTTATGGAGCGTTGTGAGGTAACGACACACGCAGGTAAACGCGAAGAGGTCGCAGCCGCGTGTTTACACTCGATAAAAGGTGAACAAAAGACGCCGTTCGCCCCCAGACGAAGCGCACGCTCAGCAAATAGCGGCCATCTTTTGTCAAGCACGGAGTCGCGTATGAGCTCAAAAGGGTTGGCGAAAATCTTTTGCAATTTCCGAACGCAACCCAGAAGTTGACAGTGACAATTTCAAACCGTGATTGCGGACGGTTGCAGACTTATTGTTTCGATGTCGGGCATGGTTCCTCGAGATTTTGTCAGATGTCCGGTTAAGATAGGTGTGCTAAGGTGAAACTAGCGTCAGGGGCTAATTTTTCATTTGTTTTATATTTTTTACTTTTAAGGGGGCACTACTGGAGAGAGCTTTCAGGGCATCGCATGGACACACAAGGGGGGCGGGGGGGGAACCCAACAATGTGTGACTTCTTTGAGACCTCTAAAATATTTGTACAATGTTCCACGAGGAAAACATGCAGTAAATTCCAAGAATGTGTGCGCTCTCAGGGAAAAGACCTTCAATGTCATGATATAAACAAGCCACACGACGCGGGGCCGTCCGCAGCGTCACGAGAGGAGTGGGGCGGGGGCGGGGGGGGGGGGGGGGGCCGCCGGTCGCAGCCTGTTGCACAGCGCTTGGTCGCCATTTCTGCACTGCGACATCGACAGTGGTCTCCTCCTCACCCCCCGCCACACTGACATCACCTTAACTGGAAATAATGCTTCAATGAACTAGAAAAAAAAAATTCTGCCAAGGATCGACAATCGCACACACCGTCAGTAAATGCCTTTTAGGATGTATCATTTGCTTCAAAGTGTTCAGAAAATCAACATCTTAAACCAACAAAATGGTGGATCTACCTATCTTGTGAGATATTTGTTAAGAAGGAGCCAATTTTGTGACCACTGAGTCATTGTTTTTTTGAAGCAAAACGGGGCAAAATGGAGTGCAATACATGGTCGAGGACCAGTGGGGGCGCTGCTGATTCACCGGTCCGCTAGTTTGCTGACTAAAGAAGTTGAACATGAAAACGTATTGCTCAAGTAACCCATGGTGTATTGGGCCTTGTTTTGGGAGGCAAAGTGTCTCACACACACACACACACACACACACACACACACACACAATTAGTTCTGAAGCAATGACTTGTGAGCGGATCTTTCAAAATGGCCGCCTGTGTCGCCATCTTGTCTCAGCAATCATCAGGGCAGGTGATTTAATAGCCCCTTTTATACAGCGCAGAGTGGGATCGGACAACATTTCCAAATTTATTGTCACACAGTATCCAATAATCACGTTTTTTTTTTTTTTAACCTGTTTGTCAATTGCTTTAGAAAGAATGCAAGTCACTTCATGCTTAGTGTCATTCAGGAATTTTCCCCCTTTAAGAAAATCTTTAGCTCACACTGATTAATATATTGAGAAATAAAGTCTTAATATTACCAGATAATAAGCTGCAATTTTTTAAAAGAGATTTTGAAGAGATACAAAGCCACAATGTTACCAGATCCATTTTTGGACAAACATCCATAGCATTATCAGAATGCAGACTAAGTCATATTTTATCAAAATGAAGAAAAGTCTCAGAAACGAAAGGCAGTCAAAAAACAGAAGAAACTAATCATATTTGCAAAATAAACGTCCTACTCTTTCAAGAAGAGTTAAATTAACGAGGAAATGCATGACAAATGACTCAAATATGTTGAAATCGGGGGAATCGAATTTTATGAATTCATTAAAACGCCATCTATAGTACAAATAATCTTTTATGCAATTATTTATCGCATAACCAATTCTTAACAGTTAAATTAATCGCATTTCTATTCGTTGTGCAGTATGGGAAAGTACAGAATGTGCAGTTGGCCCCGCCCCCACTCCACCAAGGATGTCTACGTGCTCGGGAACAGCTACACGCTCACGCGCACGCCATCCCTTTTCTCGTGTACAGTACATCAAACGTGCACGCGCGGACACACACGAGCACTAATAGAGCTGGACCAACACCAGCGAGCACGCGCACATTATTTACGACGACGCAACAGGCTGCCTTGTCATCCTTGAAGGTCATCTCGTTTTCGCCCTAGGGCGATGGCGCGCACACACCAAAAGCTTCGTCAACAGATAGAGACATTTTTGTGAGGGTTGTCGCTAGAGGATTCACAGTAGAAAAGCTAAGCTAGGTAAGATGAAGGTGCAGCATCACGACATGGGGGGGGGGGAACAAAATGGCGCTTAAACGCTGTGGTCAGATAAATATGTCGTCTTCTTTACCTGGCTTGTGGGAGGACGTGCGAAGTTAAGAGAAGAGGTCGACGTTGGAGGATGCCGAGCGTCCGTGCAGAAACCGACTGAGCTGCAGAGCGACGTGACGCTTTAACAAAACCCTCGGGAAGCTGGGAAGGGGCGGGGCGGAGAGGGCACTGCGTCATAACGGAGGCAGGAAGGTAGCTAGTGCGCATGAGCAGCGCAGCATCGTCCATCAATGGGGTGGGTGGGGAAGTTGACTGCTTCAGGAAGCTATGCGCTTTTGAAAAGGGAGTCAAAACTACGGTCAATTGAACACCGGGGCAATTTAATGAATACCAGCACATTAAGTAGTTTTATACAAATAAAATATGTACATACGGTGTTTTTATTTACTCTGAGCACGTGTATTGGATTGGTTGTTTTGTTGTGGCGCACAACTGCATTGCGTCACAAGCATAGCCGTTCCTAATGATTTGGCTCACGAGACTGCCAAAATAAATTCACCATGACACAGTCTTAAAACCAGGCATCTTGTTTCCCCCCATTTTCACGAGTAATAGATGCCTTTTGTGTTAGCTTCAATGGCTAAATGCCACCTCTACTTTCATTCATTTGAATATAGGCAACTCGACTAGTTTGGTAGGTGATTTTGTCCCCTCTTATTTTCTGAAAATGTTCACAACGATATGTAAAGTGATTTGAGAGATGATGTGGTGAAAAAAATGTGTTATATTCCAGTGGATGTCAACGTGCAGGGTTGAATCTAATCTCTCCGCCCACATGTCACCAGAGTGACTGCGTTGGGCAACGACTGGTGTGTCAACCCGCATGTTGAAATGTGCTCCAATCAGGCGTTTCTCACAATCCCAATGACAAAAAGCAAGGTAAGATCATTTAATGTTCAAAAAGACATGTAAACATATGAAACTCTCTTGGAAATTTTATATAGGGGACTTTGGTTTTAACGTGTGTGTATATATATATAGAAGCATTCTTGTAACAAAACAAAATTCAGGATCACTCGTGGGGCATTCGGGTACATACAGGAAGCAGTAATACAAAATGCTCTTTATCCGATGTGAGAGTCAATATCATTCAGGAAAACGGGTTTCTTTGCACAAGTGACGACACACACAAACAAATAAAACAAAACTGGGAGCATTGTCTTCAGCTAGCGTGACCTTTCTTTACGTAACCACGGTTGCAGCATATCGACAGGCAACGTTGAAGTCCATGAACAATGGCGTTTCTTTGTGCAAACACAAAAGGTTTGGATAAGTTCTCTTTTAGTGCTTCTCAGTGCGTGAAGTATCGTGCTCGGGAAGGCGCTACTAAATGCTGCGTGTTGCACGAGGGACTCCTCAAATTCACATATTTACACAAGAATATTAGTAGGTGGGGATTTTTTTTCTTCTTTCTTCAGTTTACAGGCATGTTGAAGCCCCCCCATAAAGCATTCAGGAGTCATTTGGGCAAATGACATTGTCTGAGTTCATCCAAGTAGGAGGCCTGGAATTTCAAAATGGCGGCTTCAAATACGTCCTCCCGACTTCCCGTTGAATTTCAGACATGGGTCCCTGACATTCTTTCTGCAGATCGGGTCAGCGGTCCAGTTCAGCGTGTAACATTGTGAAAGGGTAAACCTGAAAGTGAGCGTAGCGTACGGCCACACAGTAAACAACAATGGAGGACGTGCGGCCATTTTAGGTATGGACCAGCCATTTTGTCAAGAGAAACCTTGGGAAGTCTGTACCGTACTGTTGCAAGCTGTCATGATTGTTGGCGTTCAGAGTCAAACAAACACCTCGCGACGCGGGGCGGCTCCCTGCAGCTGCGCGTCAGGCGTGTTCGGCGGACTCAGTATTGAGTCGTAGTCGAAGCCGTTGAACGGCTGCAGTGAAAGCGCGAGGCCTCGGCGGGCTTTGGCGGCACGGTCCGGGCGCTCCCTCAGCTCCAGAATCACCTGCGATAGAGGGGCCGTTATTCGCGGATTTTGGAAAATTCATAGACGGTGAGGCGCTTGAGTCCCCCCTGTTTGCGTTCAGTTACCTCCACAGGGTGGCGCTGCAGCAGGTTGTGGTCAAAGCTGAGTCCACGGAAGAAGGTCTGGCGTTGGAAGCGATCCAGGGTGCGAAGTCGGCGTGCGGGCATTTTGCACAGCAGCTGCACAAAGAAACGATATGAGTGTGTCAATAATCCAGGGAGGGAGGCGCCGTTGAGCAACTGCGCTCACCTCTGTGATGAGCATGGCCAGAGGGGGGCTCAGGCTGAGGGGCATTTCGTAGGGGAAAGACCTCACCCTCCTCAGCATGCCACAGTGGTCCTGCTCTGGAGGCAGGGGGAACTGAGGAGAAATTCGCACGGAGCATCAAGCATCAACACCATTCCGAATAATTCCCTGATCCGAATGGAAACTCATTCTCTGATCACCTTGCCGGTAGCCAACGAGAAGAGCAGGATTCCCAGCGACCACCAATCGGCCGCGTGGTTGTAGGGGCCGCCACTCAGCACCTCGGGGGCTGCGGTGCGTGCGGACAGAGCGCGCTCATAACAATGCCCTTAGATTCATCATTCATGGAATTAAACGACGTGCCGGAATGTTCCTCACCCATGTATTGGATGGTACCGCAGATGGTGAAAGCCCGCCCCCCTCGCTCCAAGCGACGGGACAAACCAAAGTCGGCCAGACGGAGATGTCCTGGAACGTACCATTAATCCAAATGAATCATTAGAGCGGACACACACGGTTTTTTTTGGTGTTTTTTTTTTTAAACTTTCCATCCGTCATTCTTATCGATGAGCGGATGTCAGGATGTCCTCTGAAAGACATTTATAAAACAGCACATGGCTGCCCTCTGCTGGACATGTTGACTCACCGCTGTCTGTCAGCAGGATATTCTCCATCTGGAAGGAAATGAGAGATATGTAACATGTATCAACCCGCCCTTCTATAGCGTTTGTCCTCACTAGGGTGGCTGATGTGCTGGGAAAAAAAAAAAAAAAAAAAGAATACCTTCACGTCTCTGTGAATGACACCAAAATCGTGAAGAAATCCTGATAGGACAACAAAAAAAAAGATAAAAAATGAACAAACTTGTTCCACATTCAGCGTCGCACCAAGCGAGCTGCCGTTTGCCTTGATTGGTTGACCGTCATTATGATGACGACTCCAAACGTGAATTTTGAGCTCACCCAGTGCGCAGCCCAGCTCGGCGGCAAACACCCGCACCGCGTCCTCGGCGAAGAGTCCGATCATCTGCCAGTAAGTGTACAGGTCGCCGGTGCCGCAGTAGTCGCACACTAGAATGCAAAAGACATCGGGGAAATGGCAATTGGCGGCCTGCTGTCGATAAATCAATTTATTGGTAAATCAATTGATTGATTTATTGACAATGATACGTTTTTGTGGATTTGGATATGCAGGACAAACGTAGTACAGTCAAACCTCGGCTTTCGTCCATAATCCGTTCCAGAAGGCTGTTCGAAAACCGAAATTGTTCGAAAACCGAAACCACGCTCTTTTAAAAATAAAAATCTTTACTGAACACGTCTGCTCACAATGGAAAGCAACCCGAGGAAGCATCACTTCCTCGTGTAAGGAAGGCGAGAGGAGTCAAATGGTGCATTCAAGTGCGCTCAGTTTGTTCGAGAACCGAAATTTGTTCGTCATCCGAGGCATAAAAAACTTGAAATTTTTGGACGAAAACCGAGGTTTGACTGTCCCTCGATAATATCAAAATTGGACTAACTGTATGATAGCAATCATATGACACGTCTCACTGACATCTGCATACACTCTGCTCGTTTGTGCGTTTTCGATGTGCGGCGATTCCCTCAACCAAGCACAAAAGTGTGGGGGATAGCGGAGGCGGGTGGGTTTGCTCAAGTCCAGAGGGCCAGTGTATCTGCTCATTTTCACGGAGTGGGTGTGCGGGCAGCAAAGCAAAATAGGTCACACTATCTGAGTCACTGGATAATTGGACTTGGGGGGTGTGGGGGGGAGGGGGGTTAAGAGCAGAAGAAGAAGGAGGCAACACAGCACAACTTTCCGAGCCTCGGGATTGGGGAGGATTGTCGGATTGGAGGTGAGGATGTGCATAGTGAGCTTGAAGTGAGGGTCTTTGGGGGGGAAGGAGGGGGGGGCTGACGGGGGCTCACTGTTCTGTGGCTGACTCACTAATGTAGAGGTGACGCTGCGTCTGCCAACAGTCCTGCAGGTCGTGGACAAACGGGTGGCGAATCTGACGCTGCGGGCAAAATTCAAAAGAGTTGTGCCGCCGCTCGGCTCCAGCGGGAGTAGGCGCTAAAACCGGTGGGGAAATTCAATGGCTTCAACCCGACGAGAACTTGTTAGAGAAGTACTCACCTGAACTATCACCTCTTCTTTCGACTGCTCCAGCACGCCCAGTCGCAGGATCTCAGATTTTGGTATCACCTGCGGACCCGCACAAAGTCGTCACGCCACTTTCGTCTTCACATTAAGAGAAGATTTGATTTTTTTTTTTTTTAAATGGCGGTTGACTTCTTTTTACACTTGTGTAACAGCTACAAAAGTTTATTTTTAAGGGTTTTGTGATAGCAATAGTTTGACGCAGGAACAGATTATTAAGTGGAGCTACTATCACATTTTTAGGACCTACCTTGACCGCATAGGTTCTCTGTTTGGTCTTGTCCTTGACCTTGAGGATTGGTCCAAAAGAACCTTTGGCGATGTAACCTAACACCTGAAAAAGCAAGACACCATCATACACACAAAAAAAAACACGGGCGCACACAAGGCACAGGTTCAAGTTGAAAAAGGCATCGACCTGAAAGTGCTCTTGTCCCGGCACGGCCCTGTGGGGGAACTCGGGCAGGAACATGGCATTGAGGCCCGGCAGGCTCCACTCGGACCTCAGCTTTCCAGGGCCCACGCCCGCCAGCCTCAGGACGTGCTCGGGTATGTCAGGCGACCCGGCTTGGAGCATGCGCCGCTGACCCATGCGCAGAGCTGGCGGCGCCAGGCGGCACAAGGTGGCGGGGAGTGACAGGCCCATGCTGGACAGGAAGCTACGCCAGCCTGAAGAGAGGGGCTCTTGCTCCCGGCCATCAGCCGGCTTCTGGTGGAGTCATGATGCACAATAAGCCAACACGTGAATTCAGAGAAGGGTTGATTTAGAATTTTTTATTAAAAAGTGGCTCTATGGCGAGAATTCGAGGAGAACTAAGAGGTTTGTACTTCGGTGTTTTATTTAACAGTGTCAATTTATTCTCAAATGAGGTAAACGGGCAATAATTAAAACTGCCGTGTCATCAACTTTTTTTTAGGGATTGAATAGCAGTAAGAACTTTGTAAACGCCATTAATACTCCCGACGGCAAATTGGCGGACGAAGTCACACACTTCCGGATGCACCGCGTCACACCAGGAGTACCCGGATGCTCGACTTCAGCGTGCTCACTTTTGATTTCACAATTTTTAAAATCACTATTGGCATTCTATCTTGAGTTGTCCGAGCGGCTCAGAGTACAGTATTCCAAACAGCTCAACTGGTAGGGTTAATCAAGTGGTTAGTCACGTGACTGACGCAAGCCCGCGGGCCACAAAGCAGATGTGCTGTGTGTAACGGAGCGTCGAGGATTCCATTACTGTGCCTCCTGTAGTAACATACCACAAAGTACCGTCGTTTCAATGAGCAAAGTACTTTAAAGTCCCCTTTAAAACGAGTCCTCGCAGGCCGAACAATCACCATGGAAACGGGAACCCCCGCTTTGAATCACTAGCATCACACGGTCCCTTAATGTCGCCCGCCCCCCCCGCTCCGCTTACCTTCTTGCTGCCGTCGGCCCCCATCTGCGCGACAGCCGACGCGAGCGCGCCTCATCGATGTCGTCGCGCGCCTCCGGAATCTTCTCGATCCAAAGCGATTTCGGAAACCTCGCGAGGAGTTGTAACAAACGTCACTTTCTATTGACAATCTACTCCAAAAGGGAGAGAGTCGCCATAATATGGTGACATAAAAAACAACAGAAAAAAAAAAAAAAGAGTTAATCCTGGATGCGGGTGACGTCTCACCAATCCGCCTCGTCAGCCAATAGGAGCACGGGAACCAAGGGAACTGCTTGAAACACCGCCCACTTGCCTACCAAATTAGGGCATCGGATGTACAGGCAGTCAATTCCCATTAATATCCATTTCGGATGGCGAATGGGGATACATAATTCACAAGAAACGACAAATAATGCATTACATGATGCTCTAAATATAGAACATTACACGAATTGTGTAATAAAGCGACAATACAGTCAGACTTGACAGCGCAAGTGCCTTTTATTTGCGAGGAAGAATGATACAGTGCGGTCCGTCCACATTATGTCGACTGTTGTGAAGACTTCCTACAGAATAAACCGAAATGCAGAGCTTTAAATAAACAAGTAAAAAAAAAAAAAAAAAAAAGGAAACAGGCATGATCAGTCATCCTCATCGAAATCCTTTTTGCCCTGTGGTGGTTTGGGGCCCCCTGCTGGTTTGGCCATGATGATCTGAAAAAAAAAAAAAAAGAGCAACCATAAGCACAGATCAGAAATGACGTGGTCCGGGTGAAGTGCGTTGAAGGAGGTCTGAGGAAGGAAAAGTGTCCTTTGTCGCCATTTGTTTGTCTTACAAAAGCAGAGGCTGCTGCACACTTGCTATGATTTACATATAAGGCGTCGTAAACCACAAAACGGAGGCTAATATTTTCTATAGAGAAAAAAAAAAAAGAATGGGTTTCTCAATTATTGTGAGACTGCTGGTGACGTGCAACAAACGAACACACAATTCCACCCAACGAGGTGCACTTAAAAAAAAACAACATGCGCATGCAATCACATCATCGCATCTGTATTAATTCCGCAACACATCCTTGATGTCACTTTTTGGGGGTTTTTTTTTTTTCACTCAAGTTAGTAGTGGCAGGCAACTTTCCACCCGTGAGTGACAAAATGAAAGCACACACGTTCCAGGGCCTACTGACTGTTAAGCTCTACTGGTGCGTTTCAAACTTATCGGGCTCCTCGTCCCAGTCGTCCTTGTCCCAGTGGCCCCTCTGTTTGGGAGCTTTGGGTCCCCCTGCGGCCTTAGCCATGATGATCTGGGTCGTACAAATACAGCTAAAGCTAACCCGCCGCACAAAAACTCTGGACCGGACGCAAAAAATGACCAAAGTTTGCGTTCTTGTATCGGTCAAAGTTCGTAATCCGAACTCCGTACCTGATCCACTCGAAGTACTGTGATGGCGGCGTTGGTGGCCAGTTTGATGGCCCAGTATTTGACCAGGTATGGGTCCAGGATGCCAGCTTGGGCCACGTCCATCACCGAGGGGCCGTCTCCCTGGAAAACGATACGTGACATCAAGCCATCAGCAGCGGCTTGAATTTCCCGCCCTCGTTCCAAGCGCGCAGCAATTAAGACTCAAAATAGCAGACCACAAAAAAAAAAAATCTGGGCTCCGTATTTCTTCGGCAAAGCATTTTCATTTCAAAATGTCCTCCGTTCCTGAAATAACCCTAAAAATGCGACGCGCGCATTTGCGGGGGCTCGTCATTTGCATCGTTTGGCGGCCCACCTCGATATCAAAGCCGGCGTTCTTGTCGCCCTCGTGATGCGCCGAGTACATCTTGGAGATCAGCTCGTTGGCCTTCACGCCCGAGTTCTCCGCCAGGGCGCGCGGAAAGGCTTCGAAGGCATCCGCAAACTTTTTGATGGCGTACTGATCCAAACCCGGGCAAGTCTTCACGGCCAAGGAACCAAGAATGGGGGGGAAAAAATAATAAATAAAAATAAAAGTCACGTGATGACGAATGTTTTGGAGCGAGTCCAAATGAAAGCGTGCACGCACCTCTCCGAAGGACGTGATGCGATTGGCCAGCTCGATCTCGGTGGCTCCCGCTCCGGGGAGCAGACGGTTGTCCTGGGAGGAAAAAAAGCAGGGAAAATGGACTTTTCAAAATCCTTGGACGGTTCTACTTGTGAGCCCTTCTGAATTCCCCCAAATTGTGACATCATCACACAGGAACTGTGAAATTGTGAGCAAAAAAAAAAAAAAAAAATGCAGTCTCGTTGAAATATCAACAAAAACATTGTGAATTATCCCCTGCCAAAGACGCAACTCACCCTAACGAGGACCTTGAAGGTGTTCACTCCGTCGTCGATGGCCCGCTCGATGTCATCCATCAAGTTGTTCGTGGAGCCTCGGATCACCACAGTGGAGATGGCGCCATCTTCTTTCTCTGATCCGTGAAAAAAATAAAAAAAAATTAAAAATTGCATTTCACTTGACGCTTCTACCACACGAGACGCCGATGCCGAGAAATGACGCACCGTGTTTGAAGACCACCACCTGAGTGTCGCCCACCTCCGTCAGGCAAACGCTGTCGCAGTGGCCAATCTCCTCGGGGGTGGGTGCAGTCTAGAGAGCAATCAAGCGTCTTAAATTTTTTTTTGGGGGGGGGGGGGGGGGGGTAAAAAACGGACAAGATGAGGGGTGCGCTTACCAGTCTCGGCAGAGCTACGGCGCCCACTGTCTTGCACAGCCTCCTCAGGTCCCATTTGGAGTTCAGCCTGAAGGAGAATAAAGATGGTACTCGAAATTATTTCTCAATATGTTTGTTTTAAAATTAAAACATTAGCCCCCAACCCCACACGCCTTTCAAATCCTCCATTTTGTTGCGAGAATGCTTTTGTTCATTTTGTACAATTTCATTATACCCCCAACACCATACCTGACCACCATCAGCTTGTACTTGTTGGCGTAGTGCAGCGCCATGTCGGCCACCTTGCCGCCCGTCACCACCACGTTGGCGCCGGCCTCCTTGATGGCCTTGACCTGAGTCTCCATCATGTCCTCCTCGCCCTTGCTGAAGTCCATCAGCTCCTTGGCGTTGTTGATGAGCACCGTGCCCTGCGCAACACAGCGCGCTTGAACGCGTCGATTTTGGGAATGCGGCGAGCGGCCGAGTGGGGGGGGGGGGGATTCCTCGACGTCAGACTTGAGACTCTCGAACGGTTCGCTCACCTTGGTCTCCGTCACCATGCAGTCGAAGGGACAGGAGAAGATGGCGATCTTGGCGTCTTTCACCGACGTGATGTCTCCTTCCGCCTCCTTTTTGAACACCATCCCGTGCAGCACTGATGACGCCGTCACACCACAACCCTGACAAGAAGCGGGTAAAATGTCATTGTGGCCTTAAACCCCCCCCCCCCCTCCCCAAAAAAAGGAAAAATCAATCAATCCACACTTAGGAGGACTCTCACCAGAATCTTACACACTCTGACGTTATCCACGTTGAAACTGCCGGACTCTGGGAAGATGGACACTGAAGCACAATGTGGGGGGGAATTAAAAGGACATCAAAAGGGGGGGAAATCGAATGGCGCAGCGACCAGAAGAGGGCGTCGGTGCTCACCGCAAGCCTGTGCGATGAGGTCGGACAGGAAGTCCTCGTTGCCGTACTGTTTGCTGGTGACGGCCGTGCGGATCAACGCCGAGGCTTCCTTCAGGTCGCGGAGGTTCTTGGCTGACGAACACACGCACTCGGGCAGGAGCTCCAGCGCCTTGCGGCACGCCTTCTCGTAGCCTTCGATCACCTGTTGGCCAAGTCGTTTCCAAATTTTGTCATTCCACGATGGATTATATTCCTTTCCCCCCCCCCCCCCCTAGAAGACTTTGAAAGTGAACTTTAAATAGCGGCATGAATGCAAACATACCTCCGACACGGAGAGGCCCATCCGTAGAAGCTCCTCCGCCTGTTCCAGCAGGGCGCCGGCAAACACCAGGACAAAGTTGGTGCCGTCGCCCACTTCCTGCTCCTGCATGTGGGACGCCATCACGATCATTTTGGCTGCCGGATGCTGCACCTAACAGGTCACAACACAAGAGGTCAGACTCAGTAAATGGATGATGTCACCGAGATGGCGGGCGGGATTACCTCCAGCTCTCTGAGGATGGTGGCGGCGTCGTTGGTGACAAACAGCTTCTCCAGGTGGTTGATGACCATTTTGTTCATGCCTGGTAAAAAAAAAAAAAAAAAAAAACGGGTTACTTTGCGCCCCTTGATCATTTTCAGTGATACTGTCAAGTGAACGGGATGGGCACGTACCATTGGGCCCGTAAGCCGAGCGCGTGGTCTGAGAAAGTTCCTTACAGGCTCGGATGTTGCGAAAGACTGCCTCTTCAAGACCTGAATAGTGCTGCAAAAGAAGTCATTTTTTTTACAAATATTTAATCATTTGTAGAAAGCTTGTTTTGAATTAAAGTACCATTAGAAGCAACTTATTGTACGGTATTAGCCAACTGGCTTGTTGAAATGTATCCTGGATAAACCTTTTTACATTTTCTTTTTTTTTTTTAAAGAAATTTGTCATACTTCTGTTATTTAAACACATATTTTTTTTGATGGAAAAAATATTTTTCTGCTTTTTTTTTTTTTAAAGCTGTATTTTTTCCCCCCAATAGCCCGTTAGTATTATTCTGAGAATGCACCACGATTTTCTAGAAATTATCTTTTCCAAGAATAATTACATATTTTAAATAAATATTCCATCACGTTTTTTCTGATAAAAAAAAATGTCGATATTGTTCCCTAGAAAAACATACTTTTTTACGAGAGTAAACACAAATAGAATTTCAGATTTTTCTTCGGAAGCTGTAGCCCTCCGAGGTAATTGTTGCAATTGATAACATGTGCATTATTATTACAATGACATCTTTCTATGATTTGAACAGCTCATTTTAGTCACTTCCCTTTACCCGTTCGCATTAGCACCGCTCATGATAGCTTGGCTCCGAGCTGTCGTCTCAACACTTAACATAAAATGCAAAAAAAATGTACGTTCACATTGAACACACGAGACAATTGCATAACGCCGATGGATGTCCAGATGCTCCCAACAACCCCGGCCACCTTCCAGAACTTTCTTCTTCTTCTCACTCCGCATGTGAACGCAGGAACGCGCTAACGAGGCGGCTAAGGCTAACGAGCGAGCACGTTGGTTCACAACGAGACTCAAGGAAGGCAAAGTCCTAAAGTAAAACCGAAATCGAAGATTACCCTGGCGCCATCCTTTAACATTTGGGCAAAGCCCGGAGCTTTAGGAACGTGGAGAGCCATTGGTGTTGGGGTTTTTTTGCGGCGTCACTGTGCGTAGAGGAGCCGCGGCGTGGACAGTACAAAGCCGGAGAGATCGGGGGAAGGGGCGGAACTTCCTTGGCCAGGCGTCGGCCTTACGACGGCAAGGGAGAAGGGACAAACTTCTGGCGGAAATTGCGGATCCAGTTGGACTGCTTTAAAAGGATACCGGCGCAGATCTTTCCACTTTAACAATAATACTTAAGTTCCGTATGAGGTGTCATTGTTTATCACAACCAAGACTATGATTTTTTTTTTTTTTTTAAAGAACAGCAGTTTCTACAAGCAAAAATTAAAGGCTCTCCTAATTTTGTAAATTGGCATACCACCGTTTAAAATGTCATTGCACCCAGTTTTGGGAAATCTGTGAAGCACCAAAATTGATATCACACAAGTAGTTCACTATAAATGACAGCTTAATTCACATTTGGCAAGTTTCCCTACTTTCTGTCAGGAGAAAGGTGGTCTATGGAGGCTTTCAGGAGCAAATAATCGCTCACCTTATCCCCCAATGGGTCTAGCTAGCATATCACAAAACGAGTGGACTACATAAATCACTCACAGGTCACATTTTTAAGCTCCCGCATCTATCTGGGGGATACATACGCGTAGAAAAACGTACATGTATTTAAAAAAGGCACATTCATATGTAAAACATGTTCAAAAACAAGTCTACAAATACAGTACTAATAAAATTGCAAATGCATACATATTAGTGTTAGTTATACGGATACAGTTTTGGTCTTATTCCTTTAAACAAGATTTCTAATTGAGCAAAAATTAGTGATCATATTAAAAAAAAAACATTGTAACTAATACATTTGGTTGTAGCAGCTAGAGGAAAAACAAAACACAAGTACATTTTAGGATAGTTGACCCATAATTAGCCTAGCGACACAAGTAACCAAACCAATAACAACTGCTAATAGGCAAGTTGGGAGGGAAAAAAAATGTCAGGTATGTTGCGGTATCACAACTCAATGTGTTTCCCACCAAACACAGTGAAATCTTTGATTCCTGTAACATGGCTGTATGTACAGAGGAAAGGTCCTTTGCGATATCACACAAATTGAGCGAAGGCCTCATTTGCGGATGGCGCAGACCCAGCCGCCAAAACGCCCCGACATTCGCGAGGCTTGGTGGCTCAGGTTGGAGCTGCTGAGCTTCCCGTTGGGGTCCAACTTCCTCCTCACCAATATCGTCGTCATTGTTGTCGTTGTAGTGGATGTCGAACAGCCGCACTTGTCCGTTGTCGTGCGCCTAAAAGAGAAATCAATCAAAAGACAATCAATAATTCGATGAGTTCTTTTGTTGTCAGTGGACTGTCGAGACGCACAAGCGACGTTAAGATGATGGGAAGGTTTTTGTAAAGGAAGAGACTCAACGGTGGAACCCCAAAAAGTCCATTTGGAACAATGCCGCTGTATTCAGTTCAAATTAAGTGCGGTTCCAGTACCACTTTTGGTAAACGGGCTCCCTCTAGTGGTATGCAACAGAATCACTGCCCAACTAGAGTGCAGTTGTATTTAACTTTTTAGTGCGGGTACGCATTTTTTTTACTTCATAAAATTGTGAATTTTTGTTGAATCATTGACATTTTAATGTTGGTGGTCCTTGGAGAATTTTTTTTCAGGTAGTTCTTGGTATAAAACGTTGGAGGACCACAGTTTTGAAAGTTTTTTTTTTAGGTGGCATTAAAATAAAGTCAATGGCAAAAACGATGCTTTTTCATTAATTTACACATATGTACAAAGGTCATCGCACTGTCACTAGTAGAGGTTCCACCGTCAACAAGCAACGAACAGTAAGTCAAAGACAAGTGTTGTTTTCACTGCAGGCACATGCATCTCCTTCACATGCTCATCATTCCTCTTTTAGTCGTTGCCATTCGCGAGGATGCATTTACCTTCTCCCCTTTAATCTGCAATTTGGGAATAACCAAAGCGCCTGTAGTAGGAAGTGGGTAAAACAAACAAACAAAAAAAATAAACAACAACAACACTTTATGTTTATGTGAGACCACTGCTGTAATTCCACACGCTGAACGTCACAGCAGGAAGTGACACGCAAGAGCGGGGCCAGTCAGACACATTCTTGGAATTTTATCTGGTCGGAGCACGCGCACGCGCGCACATGCGCTTGCTTCCCTCTCCAATGCTCTGCCCCTCAGTTTGAAATCGAGGCGGGAAAAGAATGTGCACGGGTGGGAGGGAAATGTCGGGAGACGCCGGCTGGGACGGATTGGACGGGGGGAGGCTCTCTGGAGTCCGGGCCAACGGCTCTCCCAAGCACACACAGATGTTTCATTCACAGACGAATATGGTCACAGAGTCCTCATGATCGAAGATAGAGCAAATTCCCCCTATCCTATGCTCCGCCCCCTTTTTTGTTGTTTTTTTTACAAGGTGTTTATTTTCCTGAATAACTGGCGAGCAGAGCACCCACATTGACTATATATCAAAAACATGCCGGACGGATGATCTCGAGAACCGGACTTGGGCACCCCATGTCTTATTTATATTGTGCGGCGCAGAAGAATCCTTACTTGTCATCTCTTCCGATGAGCTCATCAAAAGCCCTCGAGAGACGTTTAAGCCTGTTGAGTCCACTTGAGACAGACTCCAGATCCTGGTCAAACTTCCTGTCACGGGAAAGATGGTAAAAAGTGAGAAAGAAGGAAGCAAATTGTCATTTGTTAGGGGGCGGGGGCGGGGCAGCATCCACGTGACTCACAGCCTCCGGTTCTGGATGTTGGGAGAAGCAAAGGGGCTTCGCAGGGCCGCCATGCGAACCAGCTGCCTCCGCCCTCCTCCGTGCTTCACCCCGAGGCCGGCGGCGGTGTCGGGGGTCCTCCCTCTCCCTCTGGAGCCCGGTGTGCGCCCCGCCTTGGCCGCGGACCTCGGGGTGCGTCTCGGGGTGTGGTACGCCGGCGAGGCGGACTCCTCCCCTTCGCAGATGCGCCCCGGCGTCGCCACCAAGCACTGGTCGCGGGAGAACTCCCTGCTCCTCTGCAACTTCTGAGTAGGAGACGATAAAAAAAAAAAAAAAACGATAATAAAGATAGTCACGTTAGTATCCTTTCGTCGAGTGTTGGTACCTGATAGACCCCGTAGATGGAGTTCTGGGCGCGTCGTGTCAGTTTGCGGACGGCGCCGGTCTTGGGCTCCCCCTCGGGGGGCTCGGCACTGGCATCCTCCGGGAGGGAGTTGGCCTGGACGGCGCGCAGCGGGAGGCGCTTGCGCAGGGACATGCGCAGCGTGTTGAGGGAGGATGAAGAGCGCAGCTTGCGAAAGCGGTCGGGGGCCTCCGGGGAACTCTCAGCGCCGTCCGACTCGTCCAGGGTCGTTTGGGCCCGCCAGACTCCCACCATGGCTCTTCCCACCCCATCCATCACGGAAAATGACGAAGACATTTCGACGCTGCGTGAAGATGGTTCAGTGATATTTAGTTCAGTGATATTTAACTCATAAATTAACAGCTTATTAAGTGTTTGTTCATTCTTGACTCTTATTTACTGTATTTAACCGTTTATATCATTTACATTTTTGGAGGTTTCGCAACTTTACCAAACTTAATTTGAAATAATTAATCTAACTGTTATTGTTTAGCGGGCTTTTCAATGACAACAGTCTTTTCAAAATACGCTCAGATGAAAGATGTTATTTAAATTTGAAACTCGGTATTCTACAATAAGGGTCACAGCCAAAGTCTCGACCCCCATTGACTTTTCATTCAGACGTTGGTGCATTTTCACAGCTTCTTAATAGTCATCATTTTCTTAGTAATTGTCCGAGGAAAATCGATACTTTGTTCATCGCAACCGTCTTGAAAAGATCTGTCCGAAAATACTGGTTGGATGGAAATCATCTTTGAAATTTTACGCACGTACCCTACTGAGTCAGTTTGGTCACAACGGACAACGGACAACTGATTCAGTGATTTGGGAAAAAACAAGGGATTTTCAAATCGGGCCAGCGCCCCTGAACGCATCGAGAGCTTCACGCAAGATAAAGATGAAAGTCTTCCAACCCCGCGCGATGATAATAAAAGGACACGTCATTACATGCCTTTTCCTTTGGGGACGTTTATGTTTATGCCTTACCTTAAAAGAAACACTTTGTTGTCCAAGTCTCGACGAGTCCTCCGTTGTTTGAATTTGGCGGCGAAGAAGCAACAGCAGCTCCAGGCAGGCTGGGAAACGCCCGTTTGCGTGACGTCACAGATATGTCCCGCCCTCCATGTGTATTTCCGGTAGACTGGTTTCCGATAAGGGCTAAATATTTTTACAATGTCCTTTTTTTTTTAATAGCATTTGTTATTCTTATGTATTTAAGTTGTCAGAAACAATATTAACAATGTAGCATGTAATAACAAGTTAACTGTTGTAAAGAAACGCCCCCATTTGATGACGCTATAGACAGGGGCTTGCCCTCCTTGCATTGTCAATTATTTCGGGTCTTTTTTAATCTCAAATTTAGTCTCCATGTGTTTGGATTTCATTATTACTAAAACTAAAGATTATTTGAATCAACAGCTTCCGAACGTTCTTTTTTTTGTGGTGCCCGAATAGACCTGCAGGTGTCGCTACTGCCTCTGTGGTTGTCGGTTGGCGTCCTGCTCTCGTCTCAGTGTTGTCATGTTTTTGTGTGGGAAAGATGGTTCAAGGATAAACTTCAACGTTATCATCAGCCTGTCTCATGAGCCTAAATCCAATTTTTGTTGAATCACAATGGGATTAAATTAATCAATGTGCAGTGATGACCAACGTACAAGATTGTCTTCAGTTCTATATGTGTTATGCAAGAACTACCGTTTGCTTTCTTTATTTCTTTTAATTGATAATGGGTTAGTCCAATCCACAGAATACACATTGATGGGTGAACCCGTTCTTTATTTATTTGGATTATTTCTCATCAAGTGAACACGTACACCCGCATATTTCATTTTATGGGTAAATGACAGTAAGAGCGTGGCCTTGAACATTGATGTGTCGCTTTTAGTCTCATTAAAAGTAAATGTATAACATCATTTTAACGAGTCAGTGTCACTGAGTCAGGAGTTAAAGGTCAGGCATAAAAAAACTGTCTTCAAATTTGGTTTAAATCTACTTGTCTCGGATGTAAAAATAAGAACACGTATTGAAAATCTTGCTTGCAATTTGGTAAAATACTCGATTGCCCATATAAATAAACAACGACAAAAAACGTGTGATTGCGAGGTAAAAATAAAAGTATACGCTATTTAAGTGGCAGAATAACAGTGCCAAGTACAATGGTCCGGAGTTATTAGCCTTATATTAGGCTAACTGGCTGTTCGAGTTGCGGTTTCCAATAAAAAGGGCGTGAAATGCTACAAAAGGACTCTTTAATTGGCTTCATGCTAAGCTAACTGGCTTCAGGCAGTCTCATTGAGTTGCAATATACAATAAAGAGGCGTCCTCACGGAGGGCTACTTAAGGAGTTGTTTAATTTGCTGGTGATTTTAGCCTTGACTTTATGCAAAGCCTAACTCAGGGCAAGGGCTTGTCCCTCCTGTCATGAAGACGAGCAGTCATGTGGCGATCTACAAAAGGAGTCCTTTAAATGGCTGGTTCTCTGATCCTCAGCGCTAAGCTAACCGACCGCAGACACGGATGCGAAGTTGATAACAATCGTTCACTTGCAGCACTGTCGGGAGAGAAAAGTTCAGCGTTAGGAGACCCGTTGCGCCACCATTACTGATATTATGTGGACAAAAGTCTTGGGACACCTAAGCACACCCACAGTGATGGCTTGTGTCTTGAATCATTTTGTCCGTGTCCTGTAAGCGCCACATTACCTTGCTAATTGTCTTCCAGCGCGATACAATGGCCAGGACCGCCGTAAGACAGACCACAACCACGCCGGCGATGATGGGCATCAGCGGAAACTTCAGTGTCCTTTCTGCGGACAGCAAAAATTAGCAGCGTGGGGGTGGGGGGGGGCTCGACAGTGGGTTCTGGATCTGAAGGACTCACCTTTGACGGTAACCAGGAAGTCTTTGCTCTTGATTCCGTAGACAGGCGAGTCAACCGTGCAGCGGTAGAGGCCTTCGTGCTTACTCTTCTCCGCCTTGTCAGCAGCCAGCCGGCTAGTGAAGCCGTCGTCGGTCAGGGTGAAGCCCCCCGCGATGATGTCGATAGCGCTGCCGTTGAGGGTCCAGCGCACCGAGGAGACGGGCGGGTTGGCGAAGGTGTCGCAGCTCAGGAGCAGCGGCGAGGCGTGCTCCACCCAGACGCCTTCGGATCCCGACACTATGGGCGGATCTGAGGAGGGGAACATAATGGATAGCTACTGTTACTCACGGGGCAAAACATGTAACGTGTTTGTCGGTACCATCTTGTAAATATCCTAATACCAGCAGTGTCATGATACATGACACAGTATCGTGATATCACTACCGTATCGTAAATTATTAAAACGGGCATATTTTGTCCCCACCCTAAATTGGTTTATACTACAGACTACCGCCACCTACAGGACTGGGGTAAAAGGTTTTTTTTTTTTCCTCAATCAAAAGTAGTTTTTCGGACATATGTAGGTTTGTTTGGCTTTGGCGGAGGTCTGCACTGCGCACTTTCTGCCGACGCTTACATGTAACGTTGAGCGTGACGGAAGCCTCAACGCTGGCGTTGCTGCGCAGGCGGCAGGTGAAGGTGGCGCCGTTGTCCTGGTGGATAACCGGCATGATGCACACGCCGCTTTGTCCCTGGCGGTTTCCTTCGCGGAGAGCCACCGTCTGGCCGTTCCTCAGCCACACCAGCTCCGCCGCGTCGTCCTCCGATCGGTTGCTGAAACACACCAGCGACACGGTTCGCTCCAGCTCGGTCAGGATGACTCGTTCGCCGTCCATGCCGGGCACTGACTCGATGGTGATGCCTGGGGAGGAGGGGGGGTGACAATTAGTTTAGCGGCAAAATGCTAATTCCCATAGTCAGGTCAAGTTAACTCGAAGAAGGGCAAACAGTTGTTTGACAATTGCAGTTTACCTTTACTTTTATTTTCTTAGTGACTTTTTTTTCATCTTGCACTTGACAAATACACTATATGTAAAAAAAAAAAACTACCACTAAAACTAATTAACTAAACTAACTAAATTAAATTAATTAGTTAATTAACTAACTAAACTAAAAAGGAAGCATTTTCGAAAAAATAAAACCAAAAACTAGCAGACCTGCTCTAAGAACGCATTAAAACAAACTGGAATCAAGCAACAAAATAACTGCAATGACAAAAAAAAATCCAAAAGCATAACCATGACTCGAACCAAATGACAAAAGTTTGACTGTGTGCAGTTTGGCCTTGGCGGAGGTAAGAACGACCGTGTGACGCACAATGCTGGTTCCTCAAGATTCACAGGCAGTTGTGTGTGTGTGTGTCTGTGTAGTACTTACACAACGTCTGCGCCGCACACATCGCTAACACAAGAAAACAGTAGGATGCCATTTTATTCCTTCCTGGTAAGCGAGTGAGAGAAAATAGTTTAGGATGAATCATACGCTCTTTATGAAGTCCTTTTGTCGACTTGCACCAAAAAAATATAAGTGGAGCAACTATAATAACAACAGTATCCTTTTGAGCTTCCAAAGCTCATAGATCCTAAAAAAAAAAGTGAATGGCTCTGAGTCAGATAGCGATAACTAGCGTCCACGCTTTGTAATGTGAATGCGGAGTGCAGCAAGAATAGTCAGCAGCGTTTTACAAAACTAGCGGCGTGGCTCACTCGAGTGTGTTCGCGTGAAGATCTGGGGCATGACAATGTGTCAGCTCGCTATTAAAGATGCTGTTCGGCTTTATGACTTCCCAGTCTTTGTTATCAATTATGTTGTACTCTTTATTGTTGGCTGCTGCGCAATCGTGGGTGTGGACGTAAAAAAAAAAATTGGTGTGGACGTAAAAAAAAAAAGAAATTGCAGTGCCTGAAAAAAATAAATAAATGATGTGACCTAAAATGTGCAAAAGTGACTGAGAAAAGCGGCAAGAGTCGTCACCAGTGTTGTCAGATAAGACTGGAGGCCATAGCACAAAATAAGTGAATCAATCTAAAAATTCTCTTGTCGTCCTTCAATGCATGGAAATGAGCGTGAAAACCTGCCAAAATGCAATCAGAAGCTCGTAATGCCACGACAATGCGTTGCCTCGAGCGCGTGAGTGACATTGGCTCGACTTAAGTCAATTTTATTTTATGACTGCCCGCTAGCAAATTTGCAGACGAGATAAGCGCCATCACGTCCTTTGATTAATTTGAATCCGTTCTTTCCTGCGTCGCTGCAGCTCATTCAAAAGATCCGGTGCTGAGCAAAGGTCAGCGGCAATTACACTCACGGGCGCGCACGCACTCATGCGCACGCTCATACCCAGCGGCGTAGCCAGAAAATTTTCAGTGGGGTGGCCATGCGTGCGCGCGCGCGCGTCGTGCTTTGTCATGCTATCCCCAAGCGAGGGTTTTATGAAAAATGCCCGTCGCACTCAAAAATCATGTAGGAAGAAATCTAAATGCAAAGCAACATTTAGTTGATCCGAATTTATTTTCTTTGCAGTGGTTTTGCTTTTTCACTACTGTCTCATAGTCTTTGGATGTCCGTTATGAGTAGACCCACAAAAAAAGGCTCAAAAGATTTTGCCCCGCCCCCCACAAAGTCAGCCATGAGGTGTGAAGCATCCTTATTTTGGGGTCATGTTTACCAGACTGTCAACAGCAACTGTTGCCACGAGTTGTGCGCAACAATAAACTGACATATACACAGCCTTGATTTTGTGAATGGCGGCACAGCGTGACACTGATTGCGGCCTCCGCAGAGGAAATTTCGAGCAATCTCGGCTGGGTGCGCCGGTTGCCAGTGAGAAGTGATTCCAGGTTGATTTGGAATGCATTCAATGCCTTTGCGTGCCGCAGTGCTAAATTCCAGGAGGCTGATGTTTAACACACAGGAAAAAAAATAGTTTCAGTTGTTTAATTAAGTGGGGTTTCTTTTCGCTGGCGAGGTTCTTCAAAGGATTTTTGCCATCGAATTTGGGTGAAAATAAACCAGTACAGTAGCAAAGTCAACTACGCGCCGTGTCCTGATCAAAGGTGAGGGCGCTGAAAACGTTTGAAGATGTGTCGTACCCGGTTTAATCAACAGGGGGCAGCACATGACCAGAGAGGTCAGTGAAAAGCATCTTCCATCCAGTCGTTCTCCCCCCCCCCCCTACGGTGAAACTGAGTATTGCGCGGCGGCCATTTTGGCTCACAATCAGTTCAATTGCAGGGAGACCAGCAGCTCGCTGACGAGCACTCCGGCGCCGAAGAGAGCGAACATGGAGAGCGCTGCCAGGCCGCGGCGTAGTGCCAGCTG
Source organism: Hippocampus abdominalis (assembly GCA_018466805.1). NCBI lineage: Eukaryota > Metazoa > Chordata > Actinopteri > Syngnathiformes > Syngnathidae > Hippocampus > Hippocampus abdominalis. The sequence continues at coordinate 13,284,130 of CM031710.1, read as the reverse complement.
CCGGATGGATAACGGGACGGCTGCGTCCGGCTCGGGTTGTTCTGGACTCGAAGGATTGGCTGCGGTGGTACTCATCTGCTGCTCACATGCTGGGAGGGAGAGAGATTTCACGTGTTGTTGCTGGGCAGATTTCAATCAGCCACAGCTGCTTTCAACGCAACATGAAATATTTCTTTTTTTTTCCGTTTCAGCCAGATTTACTTTTGCTGTCGATGACAAAGATATTTTCCTGTTCTCGAACATGGACTCCAGCGCGTACCAGCGCCTGTGTGCCAAAACACAATGTTAGAGAATCATATAGATTTTGAATTAGAACAAAATAAAATAAATAAATGACAATGGCTTTACATCAGACTGTTGGTATACACGTCTATGAGAGGTCAAAACGTGTCACAGTCAATTTGTATGAATGACACTTGCTAGCAAGAACCTTATTGATTTTGGATAGTGGCAATCGCCTATTTCAAAGCAAAAATCCCACATAGACCTGACCTGCCCAAACTAAGAATTGACGGACTTGCTTTGAGAGCAAGTCCCCTCGGGTGATTTTGAGCCCATGATGTTGACCTTTGCATTTTGCCACGTCTACTCGCCTCCACGGTGGCTTTTTTCCAGTTGAGCTTGCACAAGTAGATGGTGTAAAAGAGGGACTGCAGGACCACACAGATCAGGAATCCCGCCCACAGTCCTGTGGTAAATCACAACACTTGTGATCAGTATAATTGAAAAAAAAATAAAAAATACTCCGTTTCATCCACAACATGAGAAAGAATCCTCTCACCAAAGATTCCCAAGTTGATGGGGAACATGAGTGACACTCCGATGGGGAAGCCCACCACATAGTAGCCAACCAAGCTGCACAGCGCGCCCACCGTTTGCTTCCCGGCGCCCCGGACGATTCCTCCCGTCACGGCCTGAGGGTGTGGTGAAAAAACAAAAAAAAACAAAAAGTGGTGGAGGAAAAAATTAAAATCGTATTGATGACATCATCATCCTTACCGCAAAGGAATCGGCCACATGGCTGGCGCTGTACATCTCTAAAACATTTGCCACCCTTGCCACAATCTCCCTGTGGTGCAAAAAGGAGCAAGGGGGTGGTGACATCACAAAGCGAGGACGCCTTCAACACGTGCGCCTTACTTGTCGGTGGTGAAAATGTAAGCGATGAAGTTGCGGCACAGGGCCAGGAAAGTCCCCGTGAAGCACGAGACCACCACTGGATTGGACGGGAAACATAAACCACAAGGTGATTCATGTTGGAACATTTCGGTGGCGTTTGAAGGCGCGCTGGACATACATGCGCATGCGACCGAGACCTTCCCGCACAGCTTGGCCAGCTCGGCGTTCCCGGCCCCGAGAGCGTTTCCCACGCGAACGCTAGCAGCCACGGAAAAGCCCACCGGGAACTGCGGGAAGGATATATTTTCCAATTGAATAAAATGTCCCGAGCTTCTACTCTCGGAATTTTGTGTTTTCATCAGTGGTGGTGGTACAGTGAAACTCCTCTACAACGAAATCTACATGGGTGAAAATACCCCCGAGTGTGAAAAATCTTCATGCACCAACACCATGCCCACTTTCCTGTTTCAAATTTGCTACAGTGAAAACCCCCCTGTTGTGAAAAATCTCTTGCTGCAAACATGATTTCGTTGTAGAGGAGTTTCACTGTAGTAGTAGTAGTAGTAGTGTGGTTTAATGTCACAACCACATCTCCTCGTACCATAAAGACCATGACGGCCAGCTGGTAAAGGATGGACTCGGCTCCCAGCTCCACTTCGCTGATCAAGCCGGCCAGGAAGCCGGCAATCTCGTAGAGCCACCACTCCAGGCACATCATCATCATGCTGGGCAGCGCCAGGCGCATGAAGGGACCCCACTCGCGCAAGCTGTCCAGCGACCAACCTAAAACCACCTCAATTCAGTCCAAGGGTGAGATTTTTGTATGCCACTGAATTGCATATTGTGAGATAGCCCCCGAGCGTAGCTCTGACTCACCGCCCCACGTGGCTTTGTGAAGACCCCTGGCGTTCATGTACACAAACAAAAACACCATCAAGGAATACTGCGAGATGGCATTCGCGGCCGCCGATCCACTTTTGGTTGAGAAACGAACAAGAAGGAAAGACACATTTATTAAGAGTTTGTCTTGTTCAGTCAAACTAAAAGGAATTAATTTAGAACAAAGGTTTGCGCTTCGCGGCCGCTTTCATCCAAAATGGCGACCGTCTTGTGGCTTTTTGGACACATGACTTTTTTGTGGGTCAAACTCATTATAGTTATGTCTACCAAATGTACATTGATCAGTAAAATTGGGTTCAGGAGCTGAATTAAAAACAAAAGAAACAAAAAAAAAACCCATCTTGACATGTCATCAAATTTCACCCCTTTGATAGCTGCTTTAACCCAAAATGGCTGCCTTCTTGTGTCTTTTTGGACACAGCCTCCTGAGACTTTTTTTTGGGTCGCTAATTACATTTCATGCTTCTCTGTCATACTGGTTTTGAATGCTGAATTAAAAAAAACGTTTTTTGTTTTTTTATGGCGAGTTGAATCATTAAATGTCACCTTCAAGACCCAAAATGGCTGCCTTCCTGTGTCTTTTCAGGCATGGCTTTCTCTGGTTTTTCTATTTGGTCTATTCATGATCGAAAAACATTTGACATTTCATATTTCTCGGTAAAAGTGGAGCTAGCGGCTGGATTTCTTAAAAAAAAAAAAAAAGATGTGATTCATGAAGTGATTCATTCAAGTTTGCGCCCACACCCTTCAAGACCCAAAATGGCTGCCTTCCTGTATCTTTTCAGACATAGCGTCTTCACATTAGTTTGTGTCACTCGTCACGATAGACAGGCCCACCAAATTCATGAAACCGGCTTCGGGGCGCTGAATTTTCCAAACTGATCACGTTTCGTGGTGAGTCATCAAACATCCCCGCCATGCGCCAAAGCAAATCCATCCACGTATTCATTGACTATTCCCGTACTCATTGACCACAACAACTCACGTGCCTTTGAAGCACGCACGCATGTACTCACGCCACCCCGAGATCCAGCACCACCAGGAAGACATAGTTGATGATTGCATTGAAAATGTTGCTGGCGGCTGCGGATATCACCTGAGGCCACATGATGCCCTACCACAGATAGCGTTCACTCATTTATTGATTGATGGGCGGGCAGAGAAAGGTTGTAAACGGCGCCCGGCAGTCGACGACTGGCTCGCACCTGATTCTGAAGATACCTCCCCTGCAGCTGGTACATGAAGGCGGCCTGCCAAGACACGTCGATGCCATTGATAACATTTACTCGCAGTGCACAAAAGCATCTTTTTTGGGGTGCACTCACGGGTAAGGCCGGCATGAAAATGTTGACGTAGAGCTGAGCGAGCCTTTGAGCAGAATAAAGGAGCATTGTAAAAACACAGACAAACCACCATTCTAAAATTTAAAAAAAAAAAAGGGGGGGATGTGCGCAAAGTCCACCTGGCGACGTGGACGCTCTGGCCGACGGCCAGCAAGAGGGGCTGCGTGTTGAGCAGGACGGCCCAGCAGGGCAAGCAGGCCAGCAGCAAGATGAGGATGCCCCTCTGCAGGATCACGCCCACCCCTTTCAGGTTGCCGCTGCCGTACGTCTGCCGGCGACAGCGAGGGGAAACGTGGGAGGCACCCACTCAAATGATTGATTCGCACATTTGTATGTCAGGTGGCTCGGAAGTCAAGACAGTTCCGTACAACTCAAAAGAATACCTGCGAGATGAGCGTATCGCACGCTGACGCCAGGCCGCTGCCGATGGAAATACCCGAAACGTTTATCACCTGAGGCAAAACGGCGGCGTGAGATCATCGCGTGCGATTCGGCCAAAAGACGTCTTACCGCGATCGCTAACGCCACGCCGGCCAACTCGGTTTTCCCCAGGTGGCCGCAGAACACCAGGCTGACAAAGCCGATCAGGAAGCTCATCAGCTGAGAAATGAACTGAAAGAAGAAGAAAACGTCAGACGTTAGCACAACGCAAACATTAGCATGAGCTCTTTGAGAACATGTGAGGTTAGTTTGACTAGCTGGAAAGAGGAGAAGAAACAGATTTAAAGGTAGATTAGTCTAGCTAGCTAGCCCTGAAAATAACTAGCTAGATTAGCTAGCTAGCGAGCTAGCCCTGTAACAAGCTAGCTCGCTAATCTAGCTAGTTATTTTCAACTGATTCTCTGTCTGTCCATTGATCTACAGCAGGGGTAGGGAACTCAGTTCCTCGAGAGCCATATCCTGCCTATTCTCGATCCCTCTCCCTACTCCCAACACACCCGATTCAAACGATCAGCCCCTTAAAAACAGCGTTTCCCTTGGACGTTGAACCTCAGCTAGCCTCAGCCATCTTTTGTCACATAATCACTTCAAACCAATTGATCAATCTGAACGTCCAGCACAATTCTCTTCAAAATCAAAAAGGTTCTTGCACCAACAGAAACACCCCCACGGCCTCCTTAATGCAGTCCCGCGAGTTCTTCCAAATGTCGCGGCAGCTGGAATGGCGCCATGAGCGCGCCGCCACGTGATCGCAAATTCTTTTATCGCATCCAGAAAGATAAAAGTGCGCCACACACTGCTTCACCAGACTCACCACCGGGCCGGCCAGCTTCACCAAGAGCAGCGTTTCCCTTTTGTACTCGTCGGGCAGCCGCAGCGTGAAGCCCGTCATGGCGCCGAGGCCCGCCGAGTCGACCTGTCGATGACACGGCGAAAGTTGGGAATGAACGCGACGCGCCAGGACGACCCGACGGCACGCCGGCCTCCAATCAATAACCAATTACCCGGATGCTAATCAATAACCTGGGAAGAATGTGCCCGGTAGTGGTACGATGACAACCGCTGACAAAAATGAAGAACGTTTTTTTTTTTTGGTCTAGAAGGGAAGTAGGTGGTGACTGATTCACCTCAAGCTGATGACAGACACGGGTAACAGTGTGCAAGTGCACGTGACGGAAGCTTGCTGATTTGGACTTGCTGGCCCCATCCATGTGTGCATCCATCCACTTGAGCTGCCTCGCAGTCGCGGCAAAATCTGGACTGAGACAGGACTGTGCCACCGATAAACAGGGTCAGGATTACAGAATCCTTTGTGCATCACTTGATCCGAAAACTAAAGGTTGGATGCCCCTGCCCCCCCCCCCCCCCCCGATTTGAGTGCCCTCCCTCTCTGTGGCGCCCTTCGCCTCAGGACAGGAAGTGATGATGCCTCAAGTCACCTCACGTGGGTGTCGTCACCCATCAGTGGCGATGCAGCAAAGCCCCCCGACAGGGTCCGCCGTCCCCGCCCGCTCCCCTTTCCGGTGTATATGCGCGTTTTCATGATGTTGGCGCTGCCCTTCCCCACTAGGTGGCGGCGGGTTGCTTTGGGGTTTGTTGGGTGGGGTTTACAGGGGTGCTGGGGTTGGGGGGGGGGGGGGGGGGGGGGTGTTGATTGGCGGCTGGGGCCTCGGTGAACAAATGAGAGATAATTGCTTTGAGTCAGAGCAGATTTGATGATGGGAGATAAGGAGGCCGGCGGCATGATTAGGATGATCATGATGATGATGATGATGATGATGATGGTGGTGTTCGGGGGGCAGGTGGGTGGGGGTGTGGGGGGGGGGGTGTCACTGTTGTGTGGCGTAGATAATGGCGGGCATGGCGTCACGAGAGGCGGAGACTAAAAGGGGAGCCAAGATGGAGGAAGGAAGGGGTGGGTGGGGGGGGGGGATTGGGCGGGGGAGCGGATTGCATGTTGAAAAGCTTTGAGGGGCTTTCGGGAATAATGCTGGGTCCGCGTTCCGGTGTCTGCTCCAGCTGATAATGGCGATACAGGAGAGGATAACTGCCAAGACGGGTGCGGGGATGGTCGGGGGGGGGGGGGCGACACAAAGGGACGTGGCGGTGAGGATGATGATGAGGAGGAGGAAGGGTCGGCGGGGGCTTGCTGTCACCTGCAAACACTTGAGCTGCCTCCACTGGGGGCGAGCAATTTTGTGTCATTTGCACGTTTATGAGTGCAGGTGGGGGACAAAGAGTGGTAGGAGGGTGGGGGCGGTTGGGGGTGGGGGTGGGGGGGGCGCCGTATTTTGTACCAAAAGATAAAGGAGCGACTGCAAGGATCAAAAGTAATCCAGGCTGGTGAGTCACAGGCCTTGTTTGAGCAACATTCCCGATAAAGTGATCAAAAGCGCGGCCCGTCGAGGCAGCGTCGGCGTAATTTGCTTGGATGCGATTACGCCCTAATGAAGTCCTTGTCTGATGGGGGCCATCGCGGGAAAAGTGTCCAAAGTTTGCTGCTTCTACCGAAAAAGACGCCGTCGGCTTCCATTTGTCAGCCTGTGACTCATCCGGCTGACGAGGCGATGGCGTCACGGCCCCTCCCTCCCCCCGCCCCCCGCCCGCCCCGACTCTCCGCCTCCCCCTTGCCCGTCGCCTCGTGACACGCCGTCCTCCGCGTGGCACCCTCCGCCGGGTGCGATGCTCGGCGTTAATTCCGAGCTTTGTTGACTGAAGAGGCTCATTGACTGTGGCAGCTGCTTGACCTTGCAGAGAGGGCGGGCGGCCCGTTTAGCTCATTTTCACACCTTACCCTTCAGGGTAGGAGGGGGCCTTTGTTCTGGCTTTAGGCTGCGAAAACACGGTACCAACTTTACAGGTGTTGTATTTAAACCCGTTGGCGCCGGCAGTGCGCTTTCTAACTGCTGACGATTGTCCAAACACATGGCGATGAAGGCGTTTCCATTCCCGACAATGCCGGACGACAATGCTAAAACGCAAAGGAGGTTTAGCATCCATTTGTTGCATTCACATTTTAGCATATTGAAAGCGTGCTTTGAAAACCACAATTCAAATATGAATGATCATTTTATTGTCCATTAGGTGCCTTTCCTTTCAGCGTATTTTTTTTTAAAAAGCACTCTCTAAATGTAAAAACAAATTGACAAGAAAAAGTAGGTCTTCCCTTGTCGCTTAAGCAAATGCTAAAAAATAATGCTAACATGAAGAGATTGTGCATCCATTTGACGCATGTCGTTCGAATGTATCAAAAAACACGCTTTCAAATCTGTCGTGGACTGTCAAAACACATCGAGACGAAGGCATTTCCATTCTCGTCTTGTAATGCTAATGCTAACAACAAAGCTAACATGAAATGCAAAATTTTTCCTCCATTTGATAAGTTTCATTTTACCGGACTGTACACATGCTTTCAAACTGATGCTGACTGTTGAAACAAATCAAGAAGACAAAGGTTTTTTCTTTCCGCGCTTGGAATGCTAACGCTAACACTGATGCTAACACAAGCACAAAACGACCCCCCCCCCCCGTAAGCCCACAAGTTTAGCCAACTGTTGCTGTTTCACTTCAGTCCTGTAGATGTCGACAGCGCGCTTTCGAACTGTCAAAACAAATCGCGACGCAAAAGGGGTTTTGATTCCAATGCTAACGCTAACAACGCCGGTCAATTCAGACACAATTGCTCATGAGTCGAGTCATCTTAAAGAGTCACGATGACGCTTTCAGACAATCAACTGACAGCTGTCAAAACAAATCAAAGGGAGCAAAGGCGTATTAATGCCGGGCGATGAACGGGAACGCTAACAACAAGGCTAACATTAAAGCGACCAATCCTTCATTTATAATCCTGGTTGCATTCAATCCCGCCATGTCCCTCCAAACACGGCGTGTCTTGGTTATCGCTGAGGGCGGACTGTGTGACTCACTCACCCGCCGCATTGACTTGGCCGCCCCAAACCTCTTGAAAACAAGGAGTGCTTTTAATATCCCAGACATACTCTCCTTTTCTTCGGAGTTTTTATGGTCGTCATCGGCTGCCTTTGTCGGATAAGTGGCTGAACTCTCCAATCCTTGCCGGCAACGATGTAATCACAGCCACTCGGTCGGTCACGTGACGCAGCTACGGTAAGCCAAAAAAATAAAGTAAAATAATATAAAATACTATTCAAACTGCATTTTCTTCAACGTGTGTGAGTCTTACTTTGAAAGGTGTGCATCAGTCACTACAGTTGTCAACTACTCCAAAGCGGGTTTCTTCTCTTGCCATCCAGCTCATAAAGCAGCCTTGAATGTTTTTTCTTTTTTTTTCCAATTTTTGTGTTGTTTTTTTTTTGTTTTATATAAACGATCCCGAAAGTCGGCGGGCTTTATCTGGAGTGCGCAGGATGCGCGGGTGATGAATGTGTGCGCGTGGCGTAACAAGATAACAGACCACCGGTATTAGAGACGAGCTAATGAGGGCTTTGAACCCGCCAGCGCGTGCCGGGCCTCGCGGGACACCGTCCGTCCGTCCGTCTTCCGTGGCTTGCGCCGCGATTGCTAATATTGCCTTACGGGCTATTGCAGCCAAAACGGAATGTTTCATCAGGCGGCTCACGGAGGGGGGGGGCGCTACGCAAGCGCCGTGTCGCGGCCGCCTCGGTTCCAGCACGTCTAATCGGACATCGCGAGTCAATTAAAGTACGAAATTTACTTCTGTATGGCTTACGACGCGTTACCCGAAACGCCACCATTTTGAGTCGGACGAACCTAAAGTCACTTTGTCTTCATCATCGGTCTTTGGCAAGCCAAACGAAAGGCGATGTTTTCAAAAAACATCAAAGACAAATTTTTTTTCCCGTTACCGATTTCATAAACAATGACGCTCATACACATCGGAGTCGCTTATCCGCCAGAGACAAATGAGTGCCTTTGACAAACCAAACCGGGTGCAGACGCTTTTGTAAACATCAAAGGCAATATGAAGTCTTCGGCAAAAAGACAAATTTGAAGGTAACTTCTGCGTTTTTGGAATCGTTAAACCTAATTTAGTCTTTGATGCTTTGCACGTACTGTTCTAAATATTGACAATAAAAAGTCCAGTGTTTCGTAAAAGCCACGGACTGTACATCCGATTAATCGAAGCCAGAGTTGTCTTGATGTTTACGGAAAAACATGCAACCGATGAGTCAACCGAGTCACTGAAAATGTGTTTTTTTTTTTTGCATTCATCAGAAAAACACCAATCGTTCATTCGTCAAAGTCCAAATATGTCGTGATGTTTCCAAAAAGGCGTACGTTGCAGCTGGCCAATGAGTGCCTTTGAAGTTTATGAAACGTGACCGTCACAGCTGGAGCGTCTTGGGCGTGTGTGCGCGCGTGCGTGTCTTGCTTCGCATTCCAGTCACAAGCCCCTGCGCGCTACGCACGCATCTCCAAGGCTACCGGTTTGAAAGCGCTTTTAATTTGGCGTGCGCGCGCCTCGCTGGATCTTTTCCCAAAACGCTCGACGCCCGAGACGACGAAAACACCTGGACGCTTAAATCACTCGCATGTAAAGAGTGTAACTGGGGATATGATTGAGCGCGCGCACGTGCGTGTCTTTTGGTGTGTGCGTGCGTGTGCGTGTGTACAGTGCGTGTAATTAAATGCGTAGCCCTTCTCCCCGCTATCTCCTCCTCCAGCCAGCGCCAGTGACGCACAAAGCGCAGCACCGCCATGAGTCATCAGGCCGCCAGCATCAGCGCCGCCGCCCCTCCCTCCATCTTCCCTCATCCCTCGCCACCCCCCCCCCTTCCATCATCATCCCTCCATCCATCCGCACATTCCCATGTAGCTTTGTTTTGACCGTCTTTAGCTCTCCCAAAAGCTCAGCGAGTGGCAAAAGAGCGGGCGAGCATGATTCGCCACCTGGCATCACGATATATGACTCATGCCGGCCCATCTTATCGACACTCACGGTAGGAGTGGAAAGAGGAGTCAGTGCAGAAAAAATAAATAAATAAAATTTTTCGAAAGTAACTTTTCGGCACGAGCGGTAAGGGGCACACTTTGGGCGGATGACTCATAAGTGTGCACCGCTACATTTACACACACACACACACACACACACACACACACACACACAGTGCAGAGAGGGTCACGCCCACTGAAGATGGGTAAAAAAAAAAAATGGATGGAGTGGGTGATTACGCTAAAGGTTCCATGTTCGAACCCCCGCCATGTGCCTTTAGGTGTGCCGCCAGAGTGCGACTCATTGTGTGATGTTTTTGAAACGGATTGTTTTGTCTCGTGACACTTGTTTAAAAAAAAAAAAAAACATTTGTCTAACTGCAAGCAAAAAAAAAACAAACCCTTAAAAAAAATGGAAGTAATCCTTCACGGCTAATATCTTAGCTTCGTCTCCTAGCGCAACCTAAAATTTGAAGCACAAGCAAGGGGAGAACACGCAAATTCCACACAGGAAGGTTGCAGTTCAAATTCGAAACTACAGTACACCACCTGTGAACCGTGTAGCAAATGTGCTAATTCCCATCAATTTAATGGGTGAAATAATTTTTAAAAATGCTTCAGATACATGTCAAACATTCTGATTTATCGTTTGCTAGCAGCTAGCTTGTGGACTAGCGGACTAGTTGCGTTAGCGAGCTAGCTTGAGGACCGGCAGCGGGTTTTAGACATTTTATTTCTTCCAAGTTCTTCCAATGTTGAATTTCTTTCACTGTATGTCGGTCAAAGATGCTAAATTTAAAGCTAATAAAACCGACAACCAACCTAATGCACATTTTTTTTGTAAGCCTCAAAGACACCCATGTCAATGCTTTGTTGTCGCTGTTTGGAAAGGTCCCGGCAGGCACATAAAAACAAAATGAAAGTACAGTACTTTCCAAACCAGTAGCTTTGGACAAGTGCGCGCCACACTGGCTTGTGACTGGAATATGAAGCAGACGCGCACACACACACACACACACGCGCACACACACACACCGACGTTGAGAACAAGCCAGCTGTGATAGTCACAATGTTCTCACCCGGTGTGACGCGCGTCGGCATGGGGGAAAAAGGTCATCGGTGTTTGCGCAGGACGTGGCGCGTTTGCGGTGTGTTTTACGACACGCGTGGATTTTATTGCGCGCGGCGTCCTCTTCACAGTTTTGTCGTCAATTACGGCGACAAAAGGCTCGCGGCGAGAAATAAAGTGAGTCATCACCAGGAAAAACGAACGGAGTTGGAAATGATGCGGCAATCTTGAATGTACAGGATCAAAGATGATTTGAATAAATGCACACGCCCCCTTTTCAAAAAATATCAAAGACCATTGATAGTGTAACAAAGTTCATATGAGTTTTCGTGAATGGCTAAAATAATTTCGATTGTGCTTTTGGAACTTGGGGTGTAGAATTTAATACATTTCCGTCTGTTTTTGTCAACATAAAAGACCATTCGGTGGTTGCTTTAGTGTTGTTTTGAAAAAAAAAAAAAGGCTTTACACTCCAAAATTAGAGTAGTCATCGGACAATTTTGAGTTTTGACAAATGTAAGGGTTTTGGGAATTGTCAGACACAATTTTGGGTCAGACAAACTTGACAATCCAGCCTTGTGGCCATGTTTTTGCCCCCCTGTAATTCTGAAACACATTCATCAGTTTTTGCCGACCGTTTGCGTAACGTACGCGTTTGGCTCATCAAAGGCGGCGACTAAAAATGAACAAAAACCGCAAATCAAGTATATGCGCCTCGTTAAACCCCCTAAAGTTCAAAATTCCAAGCCAATGGGCGGCATTGGTGTTTATTTTTCTCGGCTTTTGTTTGCCACGTTTAGCCTCCAATTATCCTCCAAGAGGTGGCGAGCTTCACTCTTCAACAAAAGGAGCAATCAGTCTCTTCTCTTCCTCTTCCTCCTCCCCATCGCGACCCTTTTCACTGCGCCGGATGGAAAGCGCGAAAAAAAAAAAAAAAAGATCCTCTGGATCATTTTTTTTTTTCAAACGACGTCAGGAAAATGGCAGAGCGTTTGAGAGCCGCTGATCGGAGAGGTCACGCCGCCTACTTGGCACAAAATCCAGAATAAAATTGAAACACAAAAAGTCAAGACGTTTGTCGTTTTAGGTTTGTTCCGTAATCGTTTCATAACAAGATGCGAAGAAATGGAGCAGATGAAAAACAAAAAAATTACAAGTAGTGCGAAAATTGACTTAACTACCTTTCATTAAAAAAAGGAAAAAAAAACAACAAAAACTTTTTTTTTTTAAGATGAAAAGCAACAAAAGTCTGTCTTGACATTTTAAATTTCTGGATTTAAAAGCACCAACGTTGCTTTTTAAAAACATATACGCACAAAAAATGGCCGTTCTCCAAGACTCGAAGCAAGTAGTTTTGTTTTTGGGGGTAAAACAAGAAACAAGAAAATAAAAATCTTTTTCCGTTTTAACGATGAAAAGAAAATTACTTTTCTTTGTTTTTCGGACACAAAAAGAAACACATTTTGGGGGGGAAAAAATATGTAAAATATGGACATACTTTCTTTTTTTTTTTTTTTTTTCCCCCCCCCTATCAATCAATCAATTTTTGGTGGGTGTTGGCCTGGCAATTTCACGGCTATTTCCTGTGCCATTCAAGTGCGCTATCGTAAACCATCAGGCGGACTCCCGAGGGGTTTAAATCCCAGCTGCGGCTAAACAAGACCCTCAGATCGCGGCAATAAAGCTAATGTCCGCACCCCCCCGGCGGACCCTTGGAGTCCATTGAACAGCCGCTTAACACGGACACACACACACACACACACACACGCACACACACTCGGGGGGCTTGTTGTGGATTACGCTAACCAACCTAATGATCTCCTCAATGGGACAACTGGGACTCTTGTGAGACCACCGTCACCCGCGGGCCCCCCGGGACCACCAGGGCTCGAGGGTAATTACCATGGAAATACGAATGTGTGTGTGTGTGTGTGTGTGTGTGTATGTGTGTGTGCACGACTGAGATTAGGCTGATCTATTTTGGCTGGGTTTTTTTTTTCCAACAGTAACAGTGAAACGCGTCATCTAACAGGATTATTTATCCGCAGGATTATTTCATTGATTTGTGTGTAAGAATAAAACAATTTAATATACCATTTTTGCTGTTATTTGCGGGTTTTTTTTTTTTTTTTTTTTAAATATGACGCAACACGCAATTTTCTTTCCAGACACGATTTTCTATTTTTGTGCACATAAGCTCACCGTGCACGTAAATTTGTGAATGGGTAAAAATAACAAAATCTCTCTCTGTTGTGACGAAAACTCGTCATAATGTGATGGGCCAGATTTGGCCCATCACGTTATTTTCGGTGGCAAATTTTGTGCATCAACTTCAACCAGCTTTTACCGGCCTCCGTTTTCAAAAGTAGCGATTTATCCATTTGTTGCGTTGCTGCAAAAGGAGAACATCGTCTCTTTATTTGGGTTCACAGTCAAAACGGCCCTCTCAAAGGGTAACCCGTACTTACAATGCGGCCCGTGACAAAAACTTGGTTGACACGCCCAGTCGATGTTTTACAACGCCATTGTGCGGCTTGAGTATGTTCTTGACGTTTGTGTTTTTTTGTGGCGGGTGGTTAGGATTGACTGTGTGTGTTTGTGTGTGTGATCGAGTGATCGAGTGAGAGAGCGAGAGAGAGATAAGGCTGGTGCGAAAGGCAGCGAGTGTTGTGTGGAAGGGGGAAATAGAAGGAATAGAAGGACGAGGAAGGGAAATGTGAGTGTGGAATTCTCAAACAGCAGCACATTGTGGTCATCTGCAGTGCGATGAGTCACCTGTAGGCACACACACACACACACACACACACACACACACACACACACACGCACGCGCACACGCGCAGTGGAGTGGAGCTGTGTATAATCCCAGCCGATAGCTACAAAGCGCATTGTCTTGGTTGAACGACGACACAATCGGAGGCACCACAATGAAAGCAGGCTCGAGGAATCGGCTTGGTGGTTGCCACGGGAGACGGACTGGAAGAAGAAAAAAAAAAAACACAAAGAACCGGATGTGTCCAATCACAACACCTCTGCTCCAAAGAACTCACCAGCCACACAGTTGGGGGTTTAAAAAAAAAAAAAAAAAAAAAAAGAGAAAAATAACCTAAGATGGCTGCTTCCAATCAAAATGGCTGACTTCCTGCTCGCTAATTAAATGAGCAGAAACCCCCCCCCCCCCAAACAGTCACACTGCACAGGATCGGTTGCATTGCTTCCCGTGTGCTTTCAGACACAAAGCGGCGCGATGCGGCGTCCGTCATTTGTCTTTGGAGTCGCCCGTGGTGCGCAATCAGCAACCCGAGCAGTCGCCGCCGCCGCCGCCACCCCCTCAATGTCTTATCCGCCCACATCTCCTCACACTGTAAGACCCCCCCACCCCCCACCCCCCTCGCTCGTACCATTAGCCTTTTTTTGCGCGCGTCAATATGTGACTTGGACTCGGCTGCAAACGTTCACGTGTGAAAGTAGCGATTAGGGTTTTTTTTTGTTTTTGTTTCCCCCTTCATCCTGTTGCCATGGCGACACCTGCAATGAGGAATGTATTGATTTTTATTCAAATTTTACCTGCCACGCCTCCACCGACCCCCCACCCCCACCGGCAACCCTCCCCTCGCTGCTGTCAAGGGCCTTATACAGATTTTTTTGGGGTATTGGATTGTGTAGCAGCATCAGTCACTACAGTGAGCAGATATTCATCAGCTCTTCTTGGTGCCATCAGTCTCAATGGCAATAGTGTTGTTTCAGTCACTACAGAGCGGGCAGCTATTGAAAAGCCCGTTTCATCCGTGTCAAAGTTGCAACTCAGTCACTACAGAGGGGAGTGCGTGAACCCATAGTAGGCACTAAACCTTGTTGACCAAAACATGTTTAATACAAAATAGAATTTGAGGACCTTGAAAAATCAGATTTCCGATCACAATACAGTGAAACTCCTCTAGAACGAAACCTACATGGGGCGAAAATACCCCCTAATGTGAAAAAATTAACACCATTCCCATTCTCCTGCCCCCCAGATGACGAAAGAACCCCCTGTTGCGTTATACGAAATCTTTTTCTCTGCTCTTGCCTCGCGAGATATTCACTACAACGAAGTTTAATCCAACAGCGACCTGTTCTGCTTCGTTCGGAAACGGCAAAAGCCGTGTAAACCACTGGTTGATCATAAATTTCGCAATTTCTTTCCCTTTTTTTCTTATATGAAGTGTCAAATAAGTGCTCATTGGAATAAAAATAAAGAGAACACATACGATTGTGTGTGTGCGTGTTTACATCTGAAATCAAATTTGCTACAGTGAAAAACCCCCTGTTGTGAAAAA
The DNA here is from genome assembly GCA_018466805.1 of Hippocampus abdominalis. Taxonomy (NCBI): domain Eukaryota; kingdom Metazoa; phylum Chordata; class Actinopteri; order Syngnathiformes; family Syngnathidae; genus Hippocampus; species Hippocampus abdominalis. The sequence continues at coordinate 13,269,008 of CM031710.1, read as the reverse complement.
TGTCTTGCTGCAAACATGATTTCGTTGTAGAGGAGTTTCACTGAGGGTGGTTTAAAAAAAAAAAAAAAGCAATTATATTCTTTTTTTTCGGGACTAATTCTTGCTCTCAGATTGCCCGACAAAGCCATAAAGTTTGAACGAGGTCGCCGACATGCGTTCTCCTTTCGGCAAAACACCGACATTTCCGGTTTTAGCGATATGCCAAAGGGTCAAATTATTAGAAATCAGGCTGCCGCCACCGCCGCCGCCGCCGCTGCCCAAGCGCCGCCAGCAGCAGACGCACGATAAGCTCATCCGCTGCTGGAAAAGGAATACGCGGTGGCGCGATAGGGAGGCAAATGAGAAGGAGCGGACGGCGCCATAATGGAGGAGCAACTGGGGGGGGTGGGGTTGGGGGGTGGGGGTTGCGGTGCGGTGCGCCGAGGTAAGCGTGAAAACGATAGCGGAGACAAGAGGCGCGTTTAAAACGTGCACTTACATGTGGCCAACTCACTGGCGGATGCCCGAGCGCCGTGCCAAGTCGCAGATAAAGGAAATGGGAAAAATTCACCGCCGCGCGCTATCGGCTTGAAAAGAGCTGAAGGCATACAAGCTTTTTTTTTTTTTTTTTTT